>JAMKCH010034226.1:0-15296 GCA_023653785.1 Ophioderma brevispina
TTACCCCGAAAATTTGCTTTTTTCCGGTTTGGTCGAGTAATCAACTCGAACAAATGAGGGCATTGCCGATTTTCGAAGTGAAGAAATAAAATAGTTTCTTGAATTTTGTATGATTCTGAGTTATACTATCGTAAGCGAATCGCCTAAACTACTTTTTTGTTTGTAATCCCTGTTAGCCTGCTCTCAATACTAGTATATTCCAGTTAAACATTATCACGTTGCCCCTAAGCCATGTCAAAGAAAAGCAACCGGCATCTTCACTGTGCTGCATCTTCATCAAATACCTTTGTTTCTGACCATAACGCAAAGATGAGATGGAAGAACCGGGATAGAATTAAATAAGAACGAAAAACCCTTACTCGAGAACCGCATTTTGCACCCTTTTTTCGAAGTGGGCTTCTCGAAAAGGGAAAAAATAACCGAGTTTCGAGTTGCTTTCTGAAATGGGCAAATATACCGAGTAATGACTGAGCAAAATAATGATATTTCGTCAATTTTGGATCGCTTTAGTTATAGCATGGTTTTCTATATGAAGGTCCGAGGAGTTCTTTGGTTTGTTAACTTAGGATGCAGGAACTGTTCGCAGCTTGTCTGAACTCACCAGAAGTTGAGATTTTCTTAACTCGAACTGGGCAGTTTGTCCGGTTTTCGAGTAAAGCAACTCGAAAATGAGTAAATTTGCCGGTTTCGAGTAAAGAAAATTGGATATTTTCTTTATTTTGTATTGATTTGAGTTTCTACTATCGTAAAGCGAGTACGCCTCAACTGTTTTGTTGTTGTTTGTAATTCCCTGCTAGCCTGCTCTCAATACTATGTTAGATATTCCAGTTAAACCTTATCACCTGCCCTTAAGCCATGTCGATGAAAAGCAACCGCATCTTAAAAAGTGCTGCATCTTCCATCAATACCTTTGTTTCTGACCAATAAAACGAAGAATGAGATATAAGACCTAAATAAGAACGAGAAAAAACTTACTCGAAAACCGACATTTTTTCACCCATTTCGAGTGGCTCTACTCGAAAAGTTTTGAAAAAATAACCGATTTCGATTGCTTCTCGCAATGGGCAATATCCGATTTCGAGTAAACAAAATGATATTGCGTACACTTTTTTGGATCACTTTTAGTTAGAGCATTGTCTTAGACCGCTGAGGGTGCTTTGGCAGTTTTTGTTAACTGAGGATGCAAGAACTGTTCGCAAGACTTGGCTGGCACTCTTTAATAATGAGATTTTTTAACTCGAAATTGGCATTTTTTCCGGTTTTCGAGTAATCACATCTAAAAATGATGAAAATTGCCGATTTTCGAGTGAAGAAAACTGAGATATTTCTTGAATTTTGTATTGATTCTGAGGCTATACTATCGTAGCTCTACAAACCGCATCTTAAAGTGACCTAGGGGAGACTTTTTTTAGGATACGAATTTCTCTCAAATTTATTCACTGGATCGGTTTGTAGACCACATGTCGAGGTTTATTGGACAAACAGTGCAAAAGAAACCGCAAACTTGTTTTGAACTGCCTGCTATTCGTAATCGTTCCCCAGAGAAAACGCATGCTTGTGACTTTCTGTCGTGCACGAAACTACTAAATCATCGTCTTATTACATAAAGACGGCGTATTCGGCTTATTCACTTCAGGAATATCTAATACACGTAAAGCATTCCAAATATGTAAAAAACCGCGGTTTTCCCAAAAAATTGGGAGGCGCTCTTCCTGGAAATCCTCCTCAAGGTCTCTTTAAAATGTGCTTGCAATCTTCGTCGAAATACCTTGTTTCTGACCAATAAAACAAAGATAGATAAACCCTAAATAAGAACGAGAAAAAACTTACTCGAAAACCGGCCTTTTTCACCCAGTTTCGAGTGGCCTAACTCGAAAATGGACAAAAAAAACCGATTTTCGAGTTGCTTCCTCGAAAATGGGCAAAATACCCGATTTTCGAGTGAAGCAAAATCATGATATTTCGTCACTTTTGGATCGCTTTTAAATTATAGCATGGTTTCCTAGACCGTCTGAGGAGTGCTTTTGGCAGTTTGTAACTAGGATGCAGAACTTTTCGCAAGACTTGCTGGAACTCATAATAGATGAGATTTTCTTAACTCGAACATTGGCATTTTGTCACGGTTTTCGAGTAAGCACTCGAAATGAGGAAAATGCCGATTTTCGAGTTGAAGAAAACTTGAAATATTTCTTGAATTTTGGTATTGATTCTGAGTTCTACTATCGTAAGCAATCCGCCTCAACTACGTTGTTGTTTGTAATCCCCGCTAGCCTGCTCCATACTTATGATATTCCAGTTTAACATTATCACGTGCCCTTAAGCCATGTCAATGAAAAGCAACCGCTTCTTAAAATGTGCAGCAATGTCCAGTGACCAATAAAACGCAATGCTCTCAGTACTAGGATTTTCCAGTTAATAATATAACATAATAAGTTCCCCTTGGGGCCATGTCCAGGAAAATAACGGCATTTTGAAATCTGCTGTAGCTTCATGTTTACGGCCAAAAAATGAATAAGATGAACATTTGGATAGAAATTCAAAAAGAAAAATTGAAAATTTAAGTGTTTTCATTGTTTGTATTTTTGACCCATTTTCGAGTGGATTTTCGAGTGAAAACAATTATTGATATATCCTCACTATTGCATCGCTTTTGATTTAATATTGTGTTTTTAAGATAAACCTATGCCCTTAAATTCCTTCTTTGGCAGTCCTAAAGAAAATGATACGGCTTAAAAAATGCAAGAAGTGGCCAACATACCTTAGGGGGTGTTTCTGGTTAGTCATGCAAGGCTCGTTTAAATTCACCCAATACTCACTCAATAATCGACACTGTGATTTTTTTCACTCGAACTCTCGATACTCGAAAGTTTGTCACTCAAACTGGATACTCGAAACTCGAACTTTTTCACTCGAACCTCTATACTCGAAACTCGATTTTTTTCACTCGATACTCGAAACTTTTAACTCGAAACTCGATACTCGAAACTCGAACTTTTTCACTCGATACTCGAACTTTTTTCACTCCCCCCAAAAATACTCGAACTTTGCACTCGAAACTCGATACTCGTAACTCGAAACTCGAAATTCCGTAACTCGAAACTCGAACTCGAAACATCGATACTCGAAACTCGGAAATTGTTCCTCGCTACTCGCTACTCGAAGATTATAACACACACTCGATATGCTATGCAGCATGATACCAGCTTTACTTTGAAGTGGGAGCATCAATACATGATAAAGACGTTTGCAAAGAAGTAAGCCACGGATTTCGACAAAAGTCAAAAGATGATGATATTGTTCCCACTTTTGGCCAACATGGCAATCGTTTCGTAATTGATGCAAATCTATATGGTTGCCAGCTGACAAATAGTGCAAACATTTTGTCTTTGGAGTTGCTTCTCAAAGATAGCTTTTTTATTGTCAATGCCAATTGATAGCTTTTAATTGTTACACTCTTTTGGGGTCTATTTTGACCCTTTTGGGGCCCTTTCTAGGGTCAATTTTTGGGGGGTCATTGATTAAAATCCACTCTTTAAGGCCAAGTAAACAACAAACCAGTTATCGTCCCCGCCCGCTCCGATTTTGGACGCCGGCACCGATTTTGTATTTGTTATTTTTTAAAAAAAGAAACACCACCACCACAAAGAAGTTAAAAAGGGAAGAAAATGTAAGTGCACAAAAAATTATCGGAGCACTATTGAACTCTCATCTATTTTAAAGAGTGTCCTTCATTTTGTTGAGCATTTCTTCAACCTTCTTACAATTTCACCAACGCAAACGCAATACTAAATATAATCATGGTGGGCATCTTAGACATGGCGGAATGCTTGAAAAAAATATAAATAATTATTTTTTGAAATTTCTAATTTTAACCAACTTTTTTTCAAAAATGCCGGCGATCACTGTTTTTATTTTTTTTCTTGGCCTTAAATATCCTCGCCCCGGGATCAACAGATTTTACAGTAAGTGATCAGAATATAATGGTGTCTGTAAAAAGGTACTATTTGTCTCATTTACTCTGTGAAATCGTTGGACTTAAAATATTTAACTTAGATATTATTAGATATAACTTAGATAGAATTTATTATTTTACACAGTATTCTAGGAGGCTTCATAAATCACGTTTTTAGCCCTCATATCAAAACTGGTTGAAATGATATGGGCACGATAATTAACAGATGGGTATTGGAGTTAGGCGATTCAATCAAGATGAAACTATATATTAAATTGGAGTGTATCTTGACCCAATATGTCAAAATTTAGTTTATTACCTACTACCAATATATTAATAGAAATGAGGTTTCATTTTAGAAGTCTTAAAATGCATATAAGTGGATTGATTACCTTGCCATTTTTAACTTTTACTGACTCATATTTTGGGTCAATTTGACCTTTTTTGCCTTTTCTGGGTCAATTTTGACCCCAGATAGATTCCAACATTCAAATTCTTTTTGAATCTACTGCTATAGAGTGGAGAAAATGAAATACAACTGCATTTTAATATAAAGTTGGATTAAATCCAACAACATTCTATGATTTTTACCTTATTTGGGTCAATTTAAGCCCTTTTTCACCCTTTCTGGAGTCAAATTTGACCCTAGATTCCAACATTCCAATTCTTCTGGAATCTTCTGCGATAGAGTGGGGAAAATGAAATACTAGTTTAAGTTGGAATACATCACCATTCTATGATTTTGACCTCATTTGGGTAAATTTAACCCCTTTTTTGTCCTTTCTGGGTCAATTTTGACCCCAGATTCCATCAATCAAATTCTTCTTAAATGCACGGCTAGCGGCTATAGAGCTGGGAAAATTGAATACTACTATATTTTAAGATGAGGTTGGAATAAATACATCACCATTCTACGATTTTACCTTACCATATTACCTTATTTTTACCTGCAATAGAGTGGAGAAAATGGAAATACTAATTGCATTTTAGTATAGATTTGGAATTAATCCATATCACCATTCTATGATTTTTACTTAGTTGGATCAATTTTAAGCCCTTTTTTCAATCCCTTTTCTGGGGTCACATTTGACCATAGATTCCAACATTTCGCATTTCTTTCTGGAATCTTCTGCTATAGAGTGGGGAAAAGGAATCCTATTTAAAGTTGGAATAAATAAATACATCCCCATGATTTTTACCTCATTTGGGTCAATTCTGACCCCTTTTTGGTCCCTTTCTGGGGTTAAAAATAACCCGATTCCAACATTCACATTCTTCCTTGAATCTACAGCTATAATGTGGGGAAAATTAAATACTGTTTCATTAATATGAAGTTGGATCACCATTCTATGATTTTATTACCATTATTTGGGTTGGTCAATTTCGACTCCCTTTTGGCCCTGCTGGGGTCAAAATTAACCGTAGAAAATCCGATCAATTTTTTCTTGAATCTATAGCTATATAGTGGGGAAATTTTATTAGTATTGGGGTACATTTCAATATGAAGTCGGAATAAATAAATCACCATTCAATGATTTTTACCTAATTTGGGGGTGAATTTTGACCTTTTTTGGTCCGGCATAAAAAATAATTGCAACCACTTCCTGCTTCTACAAATCCACCAGGCGATGATCCCCACATATGTCTAACATGTGGTAGCAATTAAATTTTTCTACTCTTCCACCTACCCCTGGTGCCCCAAACTGGTCCGGGCTGACGTCCTATAACGCAGTGCCGCTCAGTTTCTCACCTTTAAATATAAAACTAATTAATTCATCTCGTATATAACCTTTCATGTTTAACCTTTTTTATCTTAAAGTAATTCTTGTGTGCTAACCCATATAGTTCCTGTTATAACCATATTTTTTTTTCTCATACTCCTCAGCTCCATATTGAAAGTTCGTCAACCCAGTTTTAATAACCCTCCCCTGGCTCTTCTCTACACCCTTAACAAATACTTTTTTCTCTCTCATTCCGTCTCAACCATCTCTCCTCTCACTCTATATGACCCTCTCTGCCCTCTCTTAATTCCTAAAATTTCCCAGTACAAATTACTTTTCTCTCTCACCGTCACCCAAGACCCTTAGCAATTACATTTTCTCTCTCTGTCTGTCGCTCTTCCTTTCCTTATTTACTTCTCTGCTTTTGGCCCGGTTTGTTTTATTTTTATTCCCTATTTTTGTCTCATATCTGGCTTCCTCTCTCTCCTCCTCTCTCTCGCTCTCTCCCTCCCTCTTATCTATTCTTGTCCCATTCTGATTTCTCTCTTGTTTCTCTATTTTAACTCTCATTCCTTCTCTCTCAATTACATCTTTCTGTCTGTGTCTCCTCTCTCTCCCTAGATCTCTTACTGTACGACCCTATCTCTCTCCCCGGCCGGCTCGCTGAGCAACACCTCTCCTTCTCTTCTCCTCTTTCTGCATTGTCGATCTGTCCGCTTCGGCTCCGTATATCGCTACTTTTCCTCTTCTCTCTAATTCACCTCTCTTTGAAATTCCCCTTTTCTGTTTACTTGAAATTCCCTTTTCCGTTTTTGCTCTGTTTTGCTTTTAGTCGGTCTCTCGCATGGCTTCCTGCGTCTGTCCCTCGACCATCTCTCCTCTCCCTCAAATTCCCTCTACAAATTTAATTTTTCTGCCTTAATTCTGTTTCTCTCTCATTCTGGTCTGTCTGTCTGTCGACCACTCGCTTCACCTACTCTCTCTCTCTTTCTTCTTGCGAAACCGTAATAGTGGGACTCCCCTCTATGCAAAGGGTAGTGAAAAACCTCTAACCCCTGGGAATATCATGTTTTAATCATTATAATCGCTAAAGCGCCCCTATTTATATTTGAAATAATGCGCTGCTTCACTATGTTTCAATCTTTAAAACAATGGTCTTTTTCATAGTGGGACCTTACTTCTTTATAACCCCCAAACAAAATATTTGGGATCCTATGGTCCCCATTCATGGTCCCCCCCATTAATAAAGCCTTTCGCACCTCAACCCTATCTCTCTCGATCAAGTCTCTCAAACTGTGTAAACGAACGTATACGCGGGGACTTTGTAGTGGACCCCACTAAGATGGAAAGAAATCTTCCTCCACAAAATGTAGCACCGTAAAAGTGTGGACATTTTCAAAATGTCCCCACTATGGCATTTGGGTCCCCACTTTTACAGTGAAACAAACGTTCGAAAGTCCCAAATGTCCCACATCTACGGATTCTTCTCTCTCTCTCTTCGCTTCTCTCTCGTTCTTTCTGTAATGACAAATAGCCCCTCCTTCAATACATTTCCCCCCTGTCCTGGCTTTCTTTTATTTCCTATCCTGCTTTTGGTGGACTATGAATCCGCGCCGGCGGACAAAAAAAACTTTTACAACCGGTTTGTTTTGTACATTTCCCCCCTTTTCCCTGGCTCTTCTTCAGGCGTACGGGCGATCACGCGATCACGTTTCGCGTCTCCGTGCATGCACGACTATGCGTTTACACCGTGCATCCTGTTGTCGATCACCGATAGATAATGTAACCATCTATAACCGTGTCATTTGCACATGTGGCAGCAAATTAGTGTTTAAATAAATTACGCACGACGCGCTGTAAAAGCGAAATTATGAGGGGCGATGAACTGTTCGTGAACATACCGGTCGTTGTCAACTCCGCAAATGTTTAAATAACTGCGCACGGCGGTGGTGAAGCCAGGTTATGATTGGGCGAGGATTGACGGTGCTACGCTGGAAAAAAGGAGGAAACCAATAAAATCCAAAATCGATGGCGCACCCATGAAAAGTTTCGTTTTTAATAATATAGTACTATATGCTTTTAGTACCAGCTACCTCTGCATGAGCGAATCCGGCTAGGCTAGGGTTAGGCTAGGGCTATTCAATTGTTTGTCATGACGAGGTATGTCATGTCACGCTGGTCATTCTAATAAGATAGTTTTACTACTATAATAATATAATACATGAATAAACACAAGTGACCACGATAGACATCATGTTCATCTTTGAATTACTTACCGATGTTCCCCTCAGGTCCGAGGGCTGTGGCGCAAATCACAGCACCCGTGCCCCGAGGCACCCGCCCGGCAACCCGGCCGGCAGTATGGCAATTTTGCATGGACATGATTCGCAGTGACACTCTCATGTTCTGGCTCTGCACGACAGGCAGTTCAGAAATTATTATTAAAACAAGAAATTAGGTATCCATGCACACTCACGAGTCTCGGGGTCGCAAAGTTGAATCACGATATGACTGACTGTTTTATAATCCGCTACTTACATAATAATTCACAAAGTTCTCTGTCTCGGGTTGCTTATTGTTTTAAGCACCGTGTTTAATAAGATTTCCCCTGACGAACTCCGCTCGTCTGATCGTAAGACGCCTTGCCGTGTGGTCTCTTGTAAGTTGTATAAAGTACCATTTTCTATTTACAAACAAGCGGTTGAATTTTCCGTGAAAGGGCGCGTGTCGAAATTCAAGGTCAGGCGCAGACGGCGCAGTGCAGACGTCGGGGTTCTTCCCACGCGAGACGCGTTTACCTACGTGTCTCAACTTGTTTTGTAATGGCTTGGCTTCGGATTGGTTGTTATATTTCATCGCGTACTGCTGTAAACAAAACTCATTCTGGAAAAAATGAATATTTTTAATTTTATTTTTTTTATTGTGTCTTACAGGGGTATCTTTCCTAATACACACTAAAATTGCTTGAAAAGATTTCACTGCGTCCGCTCATGGACCATCACCGGATAATCCTCTTAGCATTTCGCGACAAGTGACCAACTAATATGCAGTCCCATTTTAAAGCGCTCTTACACAAGTGGTATCACAGCGCTGTACAATTATTATGATTATTACTCTGCCGAAAGATATCGTCACAATCATTTCGCCTTCATCTAGGAGGCTGCTCTAAGACATTCCTTACAAGCGCACATGCCGATCAGCCCTCAGATTGTAATATCCCGCACAACAGCTCCCCATATTTCGCGTGGGTCGACGCGGCACGGCGATCAAGTATCTTGCCTCCAGGACACAACATGTTGACATCAGCGGGTCCTCAACTCATGAGTTACAATTTTCTCATGATCATGAATTATCCTGCTCTCTATCCGTTGCGCTCACAACTTTTCCCATCGACTGCATGCTATAATAGTTACATGAGCATAATGTCCATGGACATGCTTAAACATACGTATAATACGCACCAAAAAATGGTTCATTCATAGTATGTAATTGGTAGTCATGTAAAATCTGCATGAAGCTGTAATTGAGAAACCGTATCTTTGATAAAAGATTGGGCATAATTGTCCATGTGTTTTGGACAATCTTTCAAAGGAAATTCCAAACGAAAGTGATTATCGCGCTGTGCAGCGATGACCCCCTGAAGTGACGCCCGATAACCAATACGTGTAACGCGGCATGATCGTCATCGTGGAACGGACGTGCGCATGGCCCAGTTTTCTTCCATACTAATAGTTAGTAGAAAAATAGGATAAACACTAGGATGAGGATGACCTCTGATCTCAGATGTCATCTCTCTCCGTCTTGTGCATTTTGGTGCAAATTAACCATACACTTTTTCCACGGGCCAGGGCGAAGAAAACTCGTTCTATCAGGCGCCCAAGAAATAATTGAATATTAAATCATTAAAGCATTACGAAGCGCTTAGAAGCTTTAGAGACTACTTCGAAAAAGACGGAACAAACAGAACAATCGCAAAACGACGAAATACACTTCAGGCGTCGCAGCAGACGATCAAGTCCATACAACAGCACAAAATTCGACAACTGTGTCGGCAGATGATAAGGGTACACACCACCATTGCACGCGCGCATAGAACTTTATGTGTAAAATGATAGTCAGATTAATGGCTAAACTCGAGTTCCTTTCGTTTTGGAAAATACGGATTATATGAATACAAATAGTAGAAAATTTCCTATAACAACATATCAAAATTTGACGATAGCATTTCCGTTTAGATTTTTATGATATTTACGGATTTTTATATATGCCAAATTTTCACGGGTTCACTTCGACTCTTAGCCTCGCATTCACCTTGTGTGTTTATGCGCGTCACATTAGAATTTCATTCAATTTCGATGTTTTCTTTCAAAATTGTCATACACCTTCAATCCTGTTCTGCTAAATAAAATTTGGTCAACAAAATCACGAATTACTAAGGAAATCTCACAATTTATACACAACAGAGGTGACTACAGTCGTGATAAACTCGGACTGATATAGGCTGGTTCCACTCTCATAAGTGTGTGGTACCAGCCGTTAAAAAAGAAAAAGTCAATAATTAGCAGCTGTAGTACTACTTTGTAATTTCCTTTTGAGCAGACGCCCTTCTCAGTACTCATGTTTAATTTCGTTCAAATTGGGCTGATAGAATTTGAGATATGATATAAAATGTAAGTCGCATTTATGCGCGAATTCTCCATTTTTAATCATTTTGCGGCTGATTTGCGCGCTTTTACGTTTTGTGTTTTGCAAAAGCACACTGAACAAAATAAAGCTCTTAAAGGCCGAAAGTAAACCTTCAACTTAAAAAAAGGTTCCTTTTTATCCTAAATTGTTTTTTAGAAAAAGGTGTGTAGGTGGTTTTTATTTTTAACACTACAAGCTTGTCTTTATGGCCGTGTCACGGTCAATACTGTACATTACGCAATAGGCCCCATTTTCAGGCGAATATTTACATCAACGCAACAAGCGGCGGTGTCCAACGCGACATGTTACCAATGATTTAGTATTACTAGTTGCCACGTAAAGTAATGCTTCCAAACATATTCAGAACGGCAAACACACTTCATATTTTTAACAAGCAGCCTTGGACAAGGTTTGGTTTATGGTGGTGTGGGGGGGGGGTCCAAATGGTTATAGGCCTAAATGTGGAATCTAACATCTTTCTTGAGTTTATGCTAGCCTAGGCTAGACAAGGCAGTCACGGTATAAGACCAACCGGTAGATGTGCAAACTGCAGCTGCATGCCTATTATGCCTACTAAACGGGGCTAGCAAAGCTAATCGAGGCTAGGCTATAGCTTAGTCTATCCTAGGGCCTGGTCTACACCTGGTGTAGTCTAGTCGAGGTAAGCTAGCCTAGCCTAGTCTCGTCATGCGTTTTCCGTCCTTTAAAATATCTCAACGCACAACGAGCGTGCGCTAACCGCCCTATTTATTTAATCCCAAACCTCTTATATCTTTAAGTTTGTCACTGTACTCGCAAACTACACACTCTCAGCTACTTTTGACACCAAATTTTAATTCTACAATTAAAATATTAACCTAGATATGACACGATCAAACAGCGAGAACGACAGCGTGTAAGAATTTGACTGAAAGGTTTCCATATTTTTCACCACACTATTTAGTGGTGTGCTACACTGAATAAAATGATTTCAAAAACAAGTAGGTTTTGTTTAATTATTTTAAATCTTCATCTAAGATGCCACAGATGCAAGTTAGAATAAAAAACAAATACGTCATACCTTTCATGTTCAGTGAAATAACCGCACGACCCGTTTAGATACCTTCACGAACAGGGAAAAATGCGGTATGCGGTACTCCACTGCACTTACTTCAGTCTGCTGAATTTGTTGATACCCCGTGTCTTTTTCTCGCGTGTACTTTGAATACGCAAACCTCGCGCAAAGCCGCATGGAACCTTCTTTTAAAGGGTACACACCACCATTGCAATCGCCATAGGGAGCGGTTGTATGTAAAATGCTAGTCAGATAAATGGCTATAACTCGAGTTACCTTTCGTTTGGAAAATACGGATTATATGAATACAAAGAGTAGAAATTTCTCTACAACATATCAAAATTTGACGATAGCATTTACGTTTAGATTTTTAGATATTTGCTGATTTTTATAGATGCCATATTTCACGGGTTCACTTCCGACTCTTAGCCTCGCATGCACCTTGTGTTTTTAATATGACAACAATAAAAAAAATAGATTTCCTTCAAATTTCTATGTTTTCTTTTCAAAATTGTCAGTACACATTCAATCCTGTCTGCTAAAATAAAATTTGGTCAACAAAATCACAGAATTACTAAGAATATCTCACAATTTATCACAAAAGAGGTACTACAGTCGTGATAAACCTCGGACTGATATAGGCTGTGTCCACTCTAATAGTGGTGTGTACCATAATCTATATTATTAAAACGCAACTTTGCATGGGGAGCGCCATCGGATTGGGAATTTTATTACGTTTCCTTCTTTTTCCAGCGTAGCACCGCATTCCTGCCCAATCTAAGCTTTGCTTACCGCGCGCCGTGCGTAATTTATTTAAGCACTTGCTGATTTGCCAACGACCGGTATGTTCACCGGCAGTCGTCGCCCAATCGTAACCTCGCTTTTATAGCGCGTCGTGCGTAATTTATTTAAGCACTTGCTGATTTGCCAACGACCGTATCCAGCACGAAAGCCGTTTGCCGTATGACCTTTGACATTAAGGGAAGACGCGCATGGCGCGCGTTCCAAACCCTCGCCATTTTATGGGAATAGAATTATCCATGTTATTTTCACGATATGCTATTTAAACCGAACCTTTTTCTTAATTATTACTCATATGTATTTTAGCTTTGATATTCTTGTGCAAAACACTCTGAATTTTACTTCTATATAAAAAAATAATACTTTCAAGAACGATTTCAGAGTGAAATTCCGTTGTTTTGTGACACGTTATTTTCAGAAAAAATTGAAAATTGGTGATCTTGATCGAATTTCAACACAAAAATAGTCCCCATTTTAAAACGTGAGGGTGCCCATTTCTGATATTTGGTACATATTAAGATCTTATCTATATGCTGCTACCCTGAAAGTTTCAATGAACCTAACCCGGTAGACATTTGCCTCGCGAAACGTTTCATGCCTTGGCATCGGGCTTGGCATATGCGCTTCTGATCTTGAACTATTTCGATAATCGGCCTATTCTAAAATAATTATAATCTACATTTAAAAAAATCAACATGCAATTTTATAAGACCTGGGCCGATGATAACATCAACACAACTTTATGCCTTCGGGAAAAATAACTGAAAACCATGCGTTATTGTAAGATATGAATGACAATTTTGAAGCGGAAGCTAGGCCTAAGTGCACACAACTTTTAGAAGGGGCGACGGTCAGTAGGGCCAGTGACTAGGCCTATAACTCAAAATTCAAAAGGATTATTACTAAAAATGTTTCGAATGTAACCGATATGTAGGCCTATAGGTTGCAGAATATCCCTAATTTTTTTTCAGATTATTGAAGGAAATTGAGACTTAGAAACCGATTCTTTAGATTCAGAAATAAATCTTTAAGTGGGTTTATAAACAGTTTTAACCCATTTAAATAGGTTTGTTTTCAAATCAAAAGGACTTAATTTAATAAGACTTTTACATGGATTTAAATTTTTAATCAAAAAAAAGTTTTGTCACTAATTTCAGTCTCGTTAGACTTAAAAATATATCGAAGGAATTAAGAGAAAAGGGTAGCTAAGTTAATGTCACATAGTTTCAACACTAATATAAGTCTAGATAGCCATAAGGATAGGCCTATTTTCGGTTCAAACATCCTGCCGCACATCGCTACCCTAACCAAAAGTGAGACCCCGGGATCTTGATCTTGATCTGATTTGTTTAGGCCAATACAAGACCCACATTTCAAATATGCATGCTTGTATCAAGAAAATCGTCACTTCAATTAAGTTTACTGCTTTTCAGTCCTATCAAAAACTTGAAAGTTTCAGTTTAATGGCTAAAAATCATGAACGATTTTATTCTTGAGCTCCACAACCTCCGATAATTTTTGCGATTCGAGAAACCATCTTTCTGACATGTCGATATTCCCTTGACCATGTCGACACTATCATGTCTTATATGACGAAATAGTGAAAATGTTGAAAAATATAGGCCCTAATTACACCTTTATTATCCATTTACATGATTTACAAACTTGCCTTTGTTAAATCTTTTCATGTGCTTATATTAATTTGTGGCCTGATGATAAGCTTATAAGACACTATTAAAACTATATGTTACACGGGTAAATTTTGGGGATAAAAAAAGGAGGGTTAAAAAAGTGTGATTAAAAGTTAAGCTTATTTACTCTTTGGGAGTAAAACATTGAATGGGCCGTTGATCAAGAGCCACTTTACTCACCTTTTATCTTTGACGCTCTTTTGACCTGATCCGAGTAAATTTTACTCCCCGGGGCTTCAAATTCGCGTCAGCTGTCATCAATTCATCTCCGACATTTGAAAAATGGGGAATACCGCGGGAATACCGTGGCCGGCGTGGTGATGGTCCGAACGATTTGCTCACACTGGGGTTTAGAAATGTTAGCAACGGTTTTTCAAGGTAAGAATGGAATTCTTGTTTATTTCATGTTAAACCTACTTGAAGTTGCTGTCAGGTCTGTCAAATTCAAGATGAACATTCACACAGCCTGAGGCTAGTCGCCAACAGTCCATCACCTCACACAACTCTGGTCATGACCATGCCATTGCCATTGAGTTGTACACAAATTTTAATCTTTCATCATAGCATCGGGCATGCATGAAGATGGCACTTTATACTGCTAAATTCCGTGCCTGTGTTCTCCTTACATTATAGATATGGATATGTGCGGGGGATATTGTAATTATTGCAGGCTTTCCTCATTTTAAGAGAAATGATGTTGTTCCATCCACATTTCTAATGCCCAAAGGAATTTCATTGTTGACATCAAACTTTATGGCACTTGGCAGTGTATTGTGTTGGTACATGAAGTATAACTATTGGGACTATACTCGAAGCCTGACCCGTGGCAGTGGCATGTCTAGGGACTTCAAAATTTGGCAGCCTGTGCGGTTCTCTGTTCTGCTCATTGCACAATGACATGGCATGCTGGAGTGAACAAAAACATCCAAGTTTGACAAACCGTGTGGAGTGTGCAGGGCGAAGACGGCCGAGTTTTTGGAAGTTTGTACGCAATGACGGTGAGTTTGCAGGTTTGTATCGCGATGACGGTGATAGATTGCAAGTTCGTAACTTGATGACGGCGAGAGTTTGCACGTTCGTAACGGATGATGGCAGTTTGCAAGTTTGCAATGCAAAACTGCGAAATTTGCAAGTTCGTAATACGATGAATTGCGAGAGTTTGCCATTTCATAACACGATGACGGAAAGTTTTCAACGGTAAGATGGGGAGATTTTCAATTTCAACGCGATGACGGGAAGTTTGCAACGCTAAGACGGCGAGAGTTTGCAGTTCGTAACATGATGACGGCAAAAGTTGCATGTTCGTAACATTTTGACGTGGAAAGTTTTGCCAACTTTGTATCGCGAATGACTTGGGAGTTTGTCAAGTTTGCAACACGAGGACGTCGGAG
>JAMKCH010034227.1:0-27167 GCA_023653785.1 Ophioderma brevispina
TCCCCCTTGGGGTCTAGGCCCTTGTTTCAACTTTGCCTTGATACTGGTCTTTGTCTTTAGCCCCTGACTTCTTGGGAGGTCGTGGCCTCTAGCCTTGGCGGTCTTTGACTTCGCCTTGGCCTAGGCCGTGGGGCTTTCATCGTCTAGGCTTAGCTTCTCGACTTAGACCCTTCTTCTCCATTCGGGGTAGCTGGCCTTGTTCTTCCCACGCAGCTTGTCTGGGCCCTTGTCGGGCCGGCTGCCTAGCCTAGGGCATGCCCTGCTGCTTTGGTATTACCCTTGGCCCCCTTCGGGTTTTATGAGGCCTTTGCCTATGCTGGTCTGACGTGGCCCCCCCCGGGGCTCCACTAGGCCGTCTCAGGCCTGGGAGGGGCTCTATGTCCTCTCTCATTGGCCTCACACCCTGTAGTGGGGTACTTATCTTTGCGCCTTGGCTGTTTCTCCCTTGCCCTCTGTCCTCACTTTTGTGCGGCGCGAGACCTCGGCCTACATCCGGCACAGGTGCCCTCGGGGCCTAGCCTGCTCTGTGCGGTCTCGGGCTTTGGTCTTCCAATCTTGACACTGATGCTCGAGTTCCCTCATTGGGCTTGGGCTCCCACCCCTGTGGATGCCCTCGCCCCCTCTGGTCTGTTCGTCATGCTCGCTGGTGGTTGGCTCTGTAGCCTAACCTTACCTGTGTTCTCAGGCCTTTCCTCCTGCCCTTGAGGTCTTTCGACTTCCCCTGGACTCCGCCTACGTTGGGTCGGTGTCTTGACCGTGGATCCTTCTACTTTGTTCGGGAGTTAGGGTCTGGCTTTGACAGTTCTCGCACAGTCCTTTGGCTCCCGGCTGGCTACCCTGGTCCGCTGTCTCCCTCGTGGGGACCTGGACACGGGTGTTGGGTCGGCTCGACGATTCCCCTCTTTGGGGCTCCGTCCCATACGGGCCTAGCGTCATGCCTTGTTCCGGCCTACGTGGGCTCGTCCGGGCCTAGCTTTGGGGCTCGTCCGGGCCTAGCCCGGGCCCGGGGTGTGCTCCCGTTTCGTCGGGGCTTCTTAGGGGGGTCCCCCCCTCCTCCTCTCCAGCGTTTTTTTCCGCTTCCGTTTTGTTCGATCTGTTCACTTGCGGGGTTTCTCGGACCACGCCTTCTGTCTCAACTGTTCTGCCTAGAGGAATCCCCGCGACGGGATATTCCCTAGTTTGGTAGTTCTCCGAACTCGCCTTCGACGTCTCGATCTTGATTGACGAGTTGATTACTCCCTTTTTCTCGAGCCATTGGTGATCCTTATTTCGTTATCAGAATTGACTCTGGCCCGATCTGGGGTAAGTGCTAGTTTATCATTAATCTAGCCTTTGGCTGCTCTCCGTGGCCCGGTTCTGGTGTCGCGGCTCCCGGTATTGCGGATGTCTGCCTCGTTCTTTCCTTGGCGGTTCTGTCCCACCCCGAGTCGCGGCCTGAATCGTCCTTCCATCTCCTGGCTGTGACGGGCTGAGGTGGGACTGTTTCGCTTATTTTGAGGCTTTGTGGCCGTCTCCGATCATCCGTTGTCCTGGATTTTTCGGTCGACTAGCTCAGCCCACAGTCGAGGTTGTTTTCGTTTGTCGTCCTCGTGACTTGGGTTCGTTCCATTGACTCCTGAAGGCGTCCGTTTTTTGGCCCGAAAGCTAGATCCCTCTTGGGTCTGAGTTCCTCTCGGCGAGTTTTCTTGGCGAAGCCCCCATCGTTGGTGCGGCATCGCTCTAGTCCCTCGCCTTTATTACTCTTTTCGGGTCACCTTTCCGATGGATTAGCTCGGATATTTCTTCTCCTTGTAGCTGCTTTCCTCCGGGTCGGGGTCGGTCCTTAATCTCCCCCCTCCCACGGCTGGGGGGCCCTTGCCTTGTTGCCTTTCATTCAGTCTCATCAACCTTTTCTCCCCCGTGCCTCGCCCCGTGGGGTTCTTCTGTGGTGTTCTAATCGCCCCCTCTTTAGGGGGCCCGCCCCTCTGTTTTTTTTTTGGGGCTAGGCTTTTCTTTTGCCCCGCGTCTTTACGCGGGTCCCGCCTTGCGCTTCTCTGTTCCCCCGGGTCCCGATCCTCATTGTTCGCAGGCTGTGAGCCTTATTTCTCCGCCTTTGCCGCTGGGTGGCTTCGGGCCCTTTGTCCAGGTCCGGGTCGCACCCAGTCTCTGTCAGAGCCGTTCCTCTTCTCCTCTCGCCTATTCCTTATTCTTGGGTTTTCTTCTGGGGATCGCGCTCTAGGCTCTTCTCCTCCCAAAAACTTTGGCCAGGTCATTTAAACACATTATTAAGTCTGAGGTCCTATTTTACTCCCCCCTGGTGTACTCCACTGTCTAGGTGAGTTATGGCTTCCTGACTTTTAGATCGAGTTTCCGAGTTGTGTTGTGTGGTTCTCTTGTCGTTTTTGTTTCAGCCTTTGACTGCATCCTATCGCCTTTCTCTCTGAAATATCAATGCTCCACCTCCGACTGAGGCGTCATTCTGGTGTTTTGTTGAAATATTCATTCAACGGGTTAATGCATATGTTTTCAGTCAACATTGGTGTAAAGGAAATCAGTTCAGTGTATGATTTATTCAAAAACACATTATTTTTTTTTTTTTTTTTTTTTTTTTTTTAAAAATTTCCTTCCAATTATTTGACTTCCGCTGTCCATGGTGCCCTCCCACATCATATATGAGATGTGTGCGTCCGTGTGGGTTTGAGTCAAAACGGAATTGGGGAAGAGTCAAGGTCGACAGGGTGTGACCTGGGGTCACTGGTCGAGTCCATTCTCTTTTTTAGGTGCTACCATTGTATTTTGGGGCTTTCATCACCGCCTCCGCCCTTTTTTTGCCTGAAATAATTTTTGCACCACTGGTAACGTAAAATCCACGTTTTATGACCATAGCTACCACGTTACAATTTGGTATCAGAGATTGTAATACAACGTTTAATCTTAATATTGTTTAAACAGTCAAAAACCAACAATCGCTGAAGCTGAGATTTTAACGCGGTTATTTGACGTTCCCTGCAATGGTTTTCGTATTTTTCACGTGCTCCAGTTTTTTTACGTTCTTCCGTAGTGAGTCCCAGCTGCCAGTCAATCCTTGTTTTTTTTTACAAGTTTATGCTTTAACAGTGTAGTTCCAAACCATGTATGTGTCAAATACTCCACACAATCCTTCACCATCTTTATGTATAACGGAGTGTATTGCCACCCCTGCTTTTCACCAATCGTAAAATAATGTATGGAATTATTAATCGAGACATCGATTCAATTATTAATATCGAAAAACACCTTTTGTTATAAGATTTAGAGAAACAGGTCTGTAAAAACAACCCGGTACGTAAAACTGCAGTTTTTTTTTCATTTCTAACTTCTATAGTATATTATTCAATGCATTTTGGTATACTTACTCAAAATAAGTGTCAGTATTGTTTAAATTTGATCAACTTATGTCTTTATAATATTAAATTAGCTCATTTCTCACGTGTTGTTCCACAACAAGCCTGCTTTAGCGCATGGGTGTGAAATTATACCTAACTAGTTTTGTGAAATTTAACACGGATATGGAAGAGTGGGGGGCTATGTGGTAACATGTTAAAGTTATAAGGAATATGGCTATTTTCCTTATTGTTCACTTCATAAATTAAAGTGACACAACAATGTGAACCATATAGTTCAACCGTAAATGAATTTTTTTTTTCAAAATAACTATTTTCCCGAAGTTATCCAAACGTTTACTACTTTATGGTATTAATTTTATTCAGTTTTATTCAGTAGAGTTCTATAATGTGTTCAAACATGTACTAGATAGGGGGGTTCATTTTCATAAGTCATTAATTTACACCCAATAAAGCTTGTGATCTTTCGAAAACAAGCCGGTTTTAGCGCAGCTAAAAATCACAACTATTAGTTCCTGATTTTTTATTCCGTCAGTAAACGCATATTGTCGATGGTAAGAATGCATTTTGGAGGGGGGATGTGTTGAGATAAAAAACTAACAGCTGAAATGCTCACTATGTTCAACAGAACATGATGCTTTTACCCCATTTTACATGATTTTTTTTTGTGATCAAACTTGTAAAGGCTTCATACAGAGGCAGATTGAATAGGATTGTCTCAAGAGTGAGACACGCTATCGATTCTCTTTGTTTGCCGTCATCAAAGCACGGATAAGTGGTCATGACCTCGGGCTGTGTGATTAGAAGCCATGCCACTAAATATTGTAGTTTGTTTATGAGTGACCAAACTCTAAACTTTAAATATTGAACACAAGCTGTCAACTATTATTTGTCTGGAAACGAATTAAATGTAACGTGTCAGATTTTCTAGGATTCTTATTGACGTAAAAGCACTTTGGTGCGTATCTTACTACTCGGATCATTTCTTAGTTAGTCTTCAGAGTTTGTTTGAAGTTTGATGTTTTGATTTTATTCAGTGCATTTTGCGTTGGTGAATTTTTCATCGTGGAAAAGGGAATTTTTTTAAATTAGGCCGTAACTCTTACCGTATCGCGACATGGAATTTCTATTATAAACTGAAATTGCGTAAAGTATACAACCATCTCCAGAACAATGGAATCGTCGACACACTCCCCAAAAACTTTTAATGAACTGACATGAATAAAAAATCCTACTATAGTTGTGGATGAAAAATTAACCGATATGGCAGACTGGTTAACATGTGTTTTTAACATGTTAAGTTAATAACGAAAATTAGCTCATTTCTCACGTTGTTTTGTTCCATTCTAAATTAAGTGAACACAAGCAAACGTGTAGCATAGAATCTCATCGTATTGATTTAAAAAAAACTGTATTTTACTTTTATTATCCCGAAGTCTATCCAAACTTTTTACTCGTTTCTATCAGTAAATGCAGTTCTATGTTTAAATAACTTGGGTAATTTTTGCATAACGTGTGTAGTTAGGCCTATTTTTTTCTGATGTGTGCAAACCTGAACGTCGCTTCGAGCTAAATACCCATGAACTTCAAGTAATTACATGTTAAAAACCGTTTATTACGAAATTAGCTAATTTCTCACGTGTTGTTGTTCACTTCATTTATGATGCAGCATGCTAAGCATAGAATCTCACCGTAATTGAATGTAAAAAAAAATACTGTGTATTTTATTTACTTTAACCGAAGTAGCCAAAATTTTACTTCATTTGCTTTGAGATTGTACTAACATTAGGTAATAATTTAATCATATGCAGTTCTATGTTTTTGCATAACTATGGTAAAACAATCTCTAAAGGATATATCAAGTTTAGACAACATCTTTTGAAATCTCGATTGTAAGAAGTGGTTCTTGTTCTGATTGTTTTGTTGTTTGTATTTCAGTTTCAACCAACCATTATCAATATTTACTACTAAACCTAGTGTTATTGGGTCCAACACCAAATTCACTATGCGATAACGAATAATTCAATAAACAATACTACCTGCACTCTTCACCTTGAACAAGTGTGATATTATTGTCTCCGTTATTGTCCGTTATTGATCACATCTAGTGAACCGATTGACAAAGCATTTTTCCTACGCGACTAAGATTGAAGACACCATGGACAAACGGGCCGTTGACATATACAAAAAGATAAAGTCCAAGGGGAACAGAATGCAAAAATGGAAAACATTTAATGGAAAGTATTCCACAAGACTTAAGTCACCATAACATGTCAATAAACTCTAAGACAAACCAGTGACCTTAATTTTTTGTTAAGTTTACTCAACACCCTAATAAGCATAGGGCCTACGCGACATCATTAGTTTGGTACAATTCGTATAATCTTTGATAGGAAATGCCGCACTTAAATAGGCAAATTCTATTTCTAATTCCGTCATCAGGTTTAAGGCTCTTCTCCGTTGTTAATTATTTGTCTTTCAATGTAAAATACTTAGAAGTAAAAATTGAACTTTACTTACTTTTTGGTTTAGTTTGTTTATAGCATAATAAGCTGGCGAAATTAAGATGCGAGTTTAAACATGTTTGGACGCTCGACCTCTCAGTGCGCATATTTTTTTTTAAACATTTCTCTGTAATCCTTGCAAAGGAATACGCACTTACAATAGTTTGCAATTCATTTCTAATTTTGGGTGCAAAGTTATGTCTCTGATCATGTTACTGCACGATTTTTTTTTGGGGGGGGGGGGTATATAATGCAAAGATTCTTTTAAAATAAAATCAATTCTATTCTTCCTTTCATCTC
Organism: Ophioderma brevispina; assembly: GCA_023653785.1. Classification (NCBI taxonomy): domain Eukaryota; kingdom Metazoa; phylum Echinodermata; class Ophiuroidea; order Amphilepidida; family Ophiodermatidae; genus Ophioderma; species Ophioderma brevispina. Next base: position 6,167 of record JAMKCH010034227.1, read on the forward strand.
ATTATTATTAAAAATGTTTTTCTTATTTAGAAATACATACAAAAGATAAGTTCCAATAGTAAATCATTTTATATAGTTATTTACAGAAATGCAAAAAGATGGGAACATAAGAAACCCATAAGCGTGTATATAGGATTATGACACCTTTTTATATAGACATATCTTACACTCTAAAGTATACAAAACCATAAGGAACCATTAGATCAATCCAAACAAAATTATGAAGAAAATCGGTGTAAAAATACATAATATTGCGGACTACTTGTAATTATATTATGACAATCATACAAATGTCACTGTGTCAGAATGGTAATAGTAATATAATTGGAATCAAAAAGGAACTAAGGGGAATAAAATTTATATTGCCAATGAAAAAAAAATACGAAGACAGAATCCAGGAAGTATACAAATATTTCCCGCTTTCGGCTAATTAACAAAAATACAATAAAAAAAAATAGGTTAGTGTCCGCATGGTCCCAAACTGGCCAACAAAATAATAGACAAACATAAATGACTGCAAGTGACTGACCTATAATAACAACAGCGTGGATCGTCCGAACTTACAGACTCTCGCCGTATCATACAAAAGAGAAGACAAACCATCCATGTAAAGTTGTCGAAAATATGACGAAAACTGGGCCAGCAATTGCATTTTTATATTATAAGAAGGTTAAACCTCACCCTCAATAACTGTTTGAATAATAAACCTTTATCTCAATAGAGATATCCGTTTGTTCCAACCAGGTGGAATAGCCAATGTTCATGGGGAACCATATGCATTGTTGAAGAAGACACTTTTATAATAAACACATATTTTTACTATTATTAAATATTGTTTCTCATACGAGGTACTCTAAAATACTTTAATACGATTTTACAATCGTACCGTTCTTTATCCAGACAATTTTTTATCAACATACATTTTTTCACTGATGGATTTTGGTAAGCGACTGGTTTTAAGACTACCGTGGAAACTTTTCTAAAAGCCGAACGTCCCATGGAGAGAAGCAAAAAGGCAAAAGTTTCATGGAAAGTATGTAGAAATTGCAAGTGACCATGCATGTCCAAAGATAATAACCAGTTGTAGGCCTTAATGTTGTTAAGTTTTCCCATCATAATAGCCATAGGCTACCCCGACATTTAATTTAGTTGTGTAACAATCGTATAATCTCTTACAATAGTCACATTCGAATCCTAGACTCCAGTTAATTGATTTCTTTCTTTCTTTTTAATGTAAAAACTATATGTATTTTACAATGGAAATTGAAATTGACTTTACACACAGGGCTAATTTAACAGGGTGGATGTCTATTAATCCTAAAATAAGAACAACAACTTACCAAAAAATTTGTTTGCAAGCGACTACGACCATATAGGCTTATATGATCTTGATTTCCCATTGTCAAATTCAGTTGTACTATACTTTGTATTTTTTGTATTCCACTGTTTGTTTGAAATGCACCAAATAATTTTTATAAACATTGTCAAATTATGTTTATAATATTTTTTGCTGTATAAACTTTCATCGTTTACTGCAAATTCTTATGCGCCCGTGAATTAACGGCATTTTCACCGAAGCCTTGTTAGTTTACAGTGATTTCCAAACAGGCCTTTGTGTTCACTGGAATATTTGATCCCCATCATTGCCCCTGTTCGCTGTCAATTTGTAAATGTATCTTTGCTCATGTAGACTGCGATTTTGCAAAATTTCCATGGAAAGATTCAAAGTCACCACCATATACCGCCCATAATGGGTGTAGCCTGGTCATGGCGACTTGCTTTTTTTGAAAAGATTCCATGGAATCTTTAATTTCCACAATGGAGACTTTGCGTTTATTTGAAAAGTTATCCATGGAATCCTAATCCACCATGGTACTTGCCATTATGAGTTTCTTCCACCGGGAATCTTTCGTGGAGACTATGGCAAAATTGTACTTTTGCTACCTGTTTACTATTTCATTTCTCTCGCTGCTTCCAGTTATCAAAATAAAAAAACACACCTGGTATGTGTGTTTATAGTTGACTATACTACCACTAAAAATACAGGTTGTGGCATGTCCTTCGAATCTTGTATACCAGTATAAAAAAATAGATTTGTCGACCGATTTGATGGGCGCAAAGTACGTGTTTTAACACTTTGCTCACACTAAATCTTGAATAATGTATTAAGTTTTTGGCACTGTAAGAAATCTTACAAATTGACAGTCGTGAACACGGGGACCGATATTCAGGTGAACCATAGGGCCGACCTGTTGAACGTACACTGTAAGAATCGTTATAAACTTACCAGATCTGACGGTAACATGCACTATTTGAACATGAAATAGACCACTATTAATTATCAGAATATGTTCGCATAATGATTCTGAACAAGGGAACAAAAATACTTTACAATAAACATGGCATATACAGCAAAAAATACATGATTTTATACTGTTTCACGGTAATTTACTGGCATTCTGGATGCATCGCTGGAATACTAGTAACTAACCGGGATTTACGAATTTTTAAACAGTCTAAAATCTGTTTAAAAGTTTTGAAGTGAAGATGTATTTGCACGTTTGTCCGTGTACTTTCAGGTGTGAAAAATCGACGCAAAATGGTCCGTCGTGACTCCAAATAAATGCAGCAAATCTGTAAAATTCTCAACAGTTACACATAGATGAAGATTCCTAACAGTGCACATATTGCATACTATGCAAGAACAAATACATCTTGGCAGCTTAAAACAGAGAGATTGTCCCACACTTTAGACAAACAGGGATATTATGTTGATGAACTTGCACTGCATGCTGCGTGACTCCTTTTCTATGGAAATAATATCGCTATCGACTTGGGAGCACAAGGCCAATCATCATGGGCTGTTCGTAAATATATCATTTAAAGTGGAAACCTTTTAATTTGCACCCCTAAAAGCTTGATTTTTAGTGGCCATGTTTGGATTGAAAAATGGTTTGACGCAGTTATAGGTTTAAATACTAAACGCTACGCCGTCTGAACCCAAGTTTGCCACATGCAGAATTTCTAAAAGTTCTACTGTGTGTCAGTAGCGCAATTAAAAAGTCTTGTCTTTCCAGATACTCAGACAAGTAATGGATGCAATTACGAGTTTCACCTCTAAATAATTTAAAACACAGAACCGTGCATATCCTATTCTTTACTACCTTATAATACCAAGATTACTACCTTCGATCAGAGAAGATGTATTTTTTTGTATCGTCAGTACGACTAATTCATCTTTTTTTAGTTCTAAATATGGACCCTAAATTAACGTGTAGCTCTCATTTAGAAAGTTCATCCTTCTTGATTTTGTAGTTTACGCCCTTTCTGTTTGTAACTTTTGTACACATTTTCCTGTGGTGTATCTGTTGTAACACATTTCATGCCTGAGTAATGAGGCATTCATTCCATCGCCTACATTTCGTTTTAGTCATTTTAGTTCAAATTGGCCGCGGTGTTTTTTCATACACTTAAATTTATTATTATTATTTGTTCAATTTCATAGTTAAGAAGCACTCCATGTAAAATAGATCGATTGACAGCTACGGATGGGGACACAACAGTCAATTCGCCTTTGAGTTATAATATTAATATTTCGATGGACCATATCCTTGGTTATTATTAACATAAAATATAGGAATGCCTAAAGATTTTGAAGCTTATTGCTATTTCCAGAACACCCACCACACCCTTTTGTTTACGAACTTCCTAAAGTTACGTCCACTGTTAGTAAATGTTTTTTTTGTTTGTTTGTTTTGTTTTTTTTTTAGTTAGTAAATGTTTCCTAATTGTACATATTTAGCTTGATTTTCTCACATTTTCTTTGGGGTCAAAGGACCCCTTTTTGTCGATTTTCAAACACTCAAAGTGCGCTTGCTCTGGACGCGCTGGTTAAACGTCACTTCAAAACGTTTTCATCACCCTTGAAAAAAAAAATTATGAAATATGATTTTGAGACTATTTTTTTAAAATCCTTACAAAATTCCGGTATTACTAACACTAGCGGGTCAGGAGCCATCCATAGTCCATGGTAATAATATTGTTTTTGTTTCTTCTAAAAAACACTCTAATTTAACTGTTTGACTTTACTGCAAGTATCATGGTGCCCCCCCTTGTTCAGTGCATATTGTTTGCTGAAAATATTTTTGTAATTAGTCCTATGTCACGTTCAGAATAAAGTAGTCTGGAAATTATGGTATTTTACATCAGTCTGGTAAGATACAACAACGATTTCCTTAACATACCAGTGTAAAATGCTACGTTTAACACAGGCGGAGCCTATGTGTTCCACTAAATGAACCGAAATTGGGGTTCGACTCATCACACATCGTGTTCCTGTCAATTTGTAAGATATATCTTGACCCTTGGGCACTTTGGGCGTATTTTTTGCAAAGTTTCCAAGGAAAGATTCAAAGTCAACCACGTAATAGCGTAGCAACTTGTGGTCCATCGATGACAGACTCCCGTCCCGTCACAATGGCAAGCACAAAATAATAAAACTGATAGGATTGAGTCTTGCGGGTGAGAAGGAGAAGTTTATAGATCTTACCATACCTCTTGTAAATAAGAGTGTCGACTTAGAAATTTCTGTTAACTTTTTGACAACCGGTAATCTCATTGTTTTATATAAAAAAACATAAAGCCATAAAGCGCTTTATAAATAACATTGATGTGCGGGTTTGTAAGGATATTTAGGTTCGATATTTAAAGTTCTTTTTTTCAATAAGAACTGTTCACCTCATTATCAAAACCTTTGAATAAGATGGTACTGTATATACAATAAATGCAGGTTAACACATATCCCCCCCACCCCCCCTTGCAAAACTATACTTAACATATACCGCTGCTGATTTGTGGACAGACCTTTTTTCATTAATAAATGTCGTATTATTTTATAAACTTATATTCCACCACGAAACAAAATCAACGGGAGATCGGAAGGAGTATTTAAAAAAAATAATCGCTTAATCATGTATCCTAAGATAGCGGGAAAATTCCCCTGGTCCATTTGGAGAGAGATAAAATTAATATATAACCCACACGCTCATGTATTGTCATGAAGATAAATTATGCGAAATGGGTATAGCTAAAATGTAATTAGTAACCAAAAGACGTTGGTCAAAATTTGTTTACAAGGAAAAATTGTTTAAATTAAAATGACCAATAATATACCACGGGTGTACCCAGGGCATTATTTATATTGCGCCCGCGCCGAAACGGACCAGTAAAACCCATACAAACGCCGCAACGTAGGGAGCTAGCTACCCAGCCCCGCCCTTAATAACGGTAAGCTTAGGTATAACATCTAGCCAAGCTTTGCATTGGCTAGCCTCAACAAAGGGGTAACTACCAACCCATAATGCCCTAACATCTCTAAAGAAGCCTTCAAGAACACAGCTTTCACCACCCGATGCCCCGAAGCGACCAAAAGTTTGTTTTTTTTTAAAATGAAGATTGAAGATTGAATTTAACATTATAAACAATAATGACCTAATTAATAGAGTTAGGTAATCAGCATATAACCCCCAATAAAAATGCCCCCTGGCACACCCTCGTTAAGCAATGCACTCTTTTTTGACTTTGCCTACTCGTGAATAATAGCCTTGCACCTATCCCTGACGAAGCTTGCCAAAATACACCACGCACTTTCGCTTAACTAAACACTCCTCTGCTCATAAACTTTCATTCCCTTCAAGGAATTCGACTTGCCTTCCTACACATTCTATTTTTCGTTGTAGGCCTACAAATAAAAATAAGCATTTTTTATAACTATTTAAGCCTTATGATGTAATGACAATTCTGTTGAGATGTTCGTTAAACCGCTAAAAAAACCGCTAAAACTCTAGGCTAATAATAAGAAAATTATACCATTCTACCTTGTTAGTTAATTACCAATATGGTTAAGGTACCTATTTTCTTTTTTGGCTAAGAATATATTGTGGTACCAATTCATCGAGTAACATACTTTTCTCGGGAGTATGATTGGTAGCGGTTAATAATAACCTTTAGTATTATTAAACGGATTTATATGGAATCAACAAATGGGATGTGGTGTTATTGAGAAATATACAGTTTTGTTCTATCACGAATATCTTAATTCGAAGATTCCATAGGGCCTAACCTCTCATTTCATTTGTCATGGTATTTCGCTATAACAATTTTCAAGTTTTCAGTGTGTTTTCAGTGTGATTAGTAGCGTTTCATGTGATTAGTGAGTAATACTTCGACGTTGATGACTGCCTCTATCCAACAATGTTTTCAAGTGTGATTAGATTGGCGTTTCAGCGTGATTAATAGATGGCTCATGATGTCCAGTGGCGTTTCCGACCATTTTCACGTATTAAGAATAACTTACCATGAGGTTTCATTTTCATATAAACATGATATGTAACATATATAACAAGGGTCGCATTTGCATTTCTGAATACAAAGAGCTCTTTTCATTTCAGTGTGGGGGAATTTTTTTTCAGTGGATTTTCTTATTTGTTAAAATTTTCAGTGTTCATTTTCAGATTTCAGTGATTTTTTTTCAAGTGATTTTTATTTTCGTATTAAAAAGCCGCAATTGGGCATTATACTGTGGAAGTTAATCTATTGAGAGCAAGTGTGCAGAGGCAATGTTGATTTGTGTCGGCTGGCATCCACATTTGCATCAATTGACGAAACGACTGCCGTGTTGGCAAAGGTGGACAATATCATCCATCTCTTTTGACTTTTGTTGAATTCCGTGGCGTACGTCTTTGTTCAAACTTCTTTATCATGTATTGCTGCTCCAACTTCAATAGCTTGTATCTCTGCTGCATAGCATATCAGAGAGGTTACCTATATTGGACATGGAAGACTCAAAGAATAAGGGTCTGATATAATCGGTCCTTGACTTGAAGCATGCCCCACCGAATTGTTCTCTATTCTGTGCCACAACTTGTGGTACTAGGAGGTTATTTCACCATAGATCTCCCATAAGTATTCGGTAGGATGTTTTTTCCAGAGATTTTTCAATTCTGGCATGAGTTTCCCACTTTTGCCAACGCGCTGTGTCCGTGGCAAGACACTTATCTCGATTGCCTCTCCACCCAGGTGCCAAATGGGGAGCTGCTAGGGATACTGTCCATTGAGCGCCGCCCAAATGTATAGTATGCCCTTGGGTATGTAATGGCAGCTGACGTATTCCAAAGGTAGCGGTAATATTGTAAAGCGCTTTGTATACTTGAAAGCGCTATATAAATGCCTAGCAATTATTACGCTGGTTATAAGTGCCACTTAAAAAAGTCCTGTAGCTCCCCCTTCATTGTCAATTTTTCTGCACCATACAGTAGAAGATGTTTTCCACACAGGCCTTAGAAGGCAATTTTTCCCCCCCCCCCTTTTTAGTTGCCTCTGGAGACAACAACTTCATATTTATTTCTTATCCATATAGTAAACCAAAAGATCAGATTAAACAACATTTTAGGATAGCTTTCATTCTGTACATACCAGCTGTTTTCCTCTCCTACGGATTGTTTTTAACCTAGTTTTCCGGAAAAAAGATGAAATTGGGTGGCATATTGGGTTAAATTGTTGACCATTTTGGGTTGGACATTTTGATCCCTTTCACAGTTTTCATTGCGAATGTCATACAAGGAATATAATTAGGAGAGGGGATTTTTTTTTTTTTTTTTTTTTTTTTTTAAAATTTTAACAAAGTGGCACATTTGGTCGCCCAAAATTACAAAGGGAGCAAATCTGGCAAAAGTTGACCAATTACTTTATATTTCGCTCGCAAAATCTATTTTTTGTTGGCCTTTAGGGGTTATGGGACTTTTTGGAATGGGAGCGTCAGCCCCCACCGGTCCCCTCCCCTGGTTAAAAGCCTGATATTGTGCATTATTTACAAATTTTAACCGAGCACTACTTCAGAGATATGTAAACCCTGCATTAATTGGTTAATATAGTTTGCCCATTAGGTGTAATTTGACCATTATTATCCAACTTTTCAATTTGGATTCACTCTACTGATAAAAGTAATCAAGGTTTAAATTGGCAATTGATTATTGAAATTCCTATTCCTCTCCGGCCTTAATATTGAAACATATGCATACCAATACAATTTTTCCTTCCTTGTTTTTACTTAATACCCATTTGAATCATTTTTTAACCTTGGCCAGTTCTGGGGTTTACATGCAAATTCTTCATCTTACAAGCTATTGGCAAATAAACTCTATACTTTTATTACATTGTTAAATTAAGATGAATAATCACCATTTGATTTTTACCAGATTCCAACATTTCAAATTCGTCTTGAATCTCCAGCAATATAGTGGGGGGAATTACAACTATTAACATTAATATGAAGTTGGAATCACCATTCATGATTGTTTTTACCTTATTTTGGTCAATTTTGACCCCTTTTTGTTCCTTTCTGGGGTCAAAAATTACCCAGATTCCAACATCCAAATTTTTATTCCTGGAAATCTATAGCTATATAGTGGGGGGAATTTATTAGTAATACATTTTCAATATAAGTCCGAATAAATAAATCACCATTCTATGTTTTTTTTAACCCAAATTTGGGTCAATTTTGACCCTTGTTTGGTGGCCCATAAAAATAATGCAGCAAACCACTTCTGATTTCTACATCCCCACATATGTACCTCACATGTCCCTAACACCTGGTAGCCATTGGCATTTTTCTACTCGACCCCTACCCTAACGCGAACGATAGGCCTTTTTCAAAGTGGCTGACGTCCTTACTAATTGTGGGTGTCCCATGCAGCCGGTTTCAAAACAAGTATCACAGAACATCGAGTGTCTGCTTGAAAGAACACACCATTAGATCTCTACACTGTAAAACAAATAGGGAGTACAAAGGATCGCTCTGTAAAAGAGTAAATGGAGTAAATTTCACTCCATTTCGAGTAAGACATTTACTCCTCTTTTTACAGAGCGATTGTTGTTTTTAAACAAGTTATTTTTTTGGGTTATGCTATCGTAAATATTCACAATGACATTCGGCAACATGGGTCACACCTTTTACAATCATGTGCAGTTTTAAAAATGGCGGCAATTTAGGGGTTGTCAAAATAGGCTATTCTCGAACTGCGTCCACCCCATGACAATTCAAAATTCGAAATAATATGAGATTCCAAAGCTGTTTTTGACAATCATGGTGGGAACCCTGGGAAGTCCTATGGCATTTTCATCATGTCATCTTTTGGCGTGTTGTGACCACGAGAACGAAAGGGAAACAGCTTACTAAGTGGCCTACTAAGTGATAGTAGTCTTTGGGAATGGGATATTTTTCAGTGGGGTAAGTCATGGAATCCCAGGGCTCATCTTGGGTATCTACCAAATGTCTCAATTATTTATTCAGATACTTCTGTTAAATCATATTTGGGAATATTGGAATAGGCTTTTTACGATTTTCATTGTGATTCTCCTGCGACCTTTGGATTGCTGATGGAATTCCATACACTTTCTTATTTCATGATGGGAATTCCCATGCATTTTTTTGGAGAAGAGGATGTGGGAAATAAGGGGGGTGGTTGGCAATGACTGTTCCTTTTCCAAATCGGTCAAGTTTGGTTTCAAGTTATTGGTCTTTGTCATGGCCACGGTTCAGTGTTGTCACTTTTTATTCTCTTCCATTCTCACTAATTGTTTCAATGTTTTAAATTTTTACATCCAGAATATAACGTCCACTATATGCCCATATAACAGACAGGTATGAAAATTACTGGTATTGGATGCACGGATACTGGATATTTGGAACATTTTACTGGCTTACCAACAGCATAGGCACTAAAAAAGTCTCTGTTTATTAAAACTAGTCATTTGAGCCAAAAACCCTCATGGAATCTGATTTCCTAATTTTGTATAGTTTGCTAACATGTGTCTATGGAAATTTACAATTTTCTGCTTACGCGGACTTTAATACAGACATTCCCCCATTCATCCCTTCAATATCGTCCTAATACTAACCTTTATATCCCAGCTGCTGTTTGTTTTTTTGCATCGAAAGGAGCAGAAAATGCCAATTGATAATTACAGTTAATCTTTGTGCGTCCCCATCAGATTTGATATAAGCTTCCAAAGAAACTGGAAATAGACATAATCAAGCTACATAGAATGATCTTACACAGATTAAATGAGAAGACAAGCACACGCAAAAAGCTATAATGGCGAACTAAGTCAAAACACTTCAAGGAAAGTCAGCTTAAGGAATCCCAATAAGAAAAGCTATAAATCTGGTACAGCCACTTAAAAAAGTCTTCTTGGAAATCCCCGAATGCTGCCGATGAAAATGATCCCAACTATATTGCATATAATCTCAATACAAGAGATTTCGCCTCGACCAGGAGTACAGGATGGCAAAGATTCTCTAGGCCATGTAGAAGACCTGTGGGGATGATTGAATACACCCTGAAGAATTGAAGCGGTGTGAGGATCTAGACGGCATATTCTTATTTTAATCTTATTTTTTTGCAACGGGGCATCCAGGCATATTGTCCCCCCCCCCCCTTAAAAACGCCCCCCCCCCCCATATTCCCTTTCATATATTTCAGTAAAGCCTTTGATAACACCCTTTGAGGTAAATGATGAAATGCTAAGGGCGACCAACCTAATTGTGAATGTCTCAAACAAAGGCAAAGTGATACCCCTGATGGGAAAACTAACCATGTAAAATTACTATTATTGATTACACTCCCCAGAGCAGAAAGCCCCATAATCCCATGTAACTTTAGTTAATCACCAGGTGCAACGGTCTTTTGCAACTGTCAAATCCCATGAATTCTGTGTATTTGAAATCTGCCTTATTTCTGCTAGTGGGTCGTCGATAGTTAACATGATAATAGACTGGTGGGAATATCGATAGTCATGTAACTTATTTTCCTTATCGGATGACGTTTTGGAACTTGGAAAAATAACAAACTCAAATTTCGTCATAAATGCAAATTCAATGCTGGAATCTATGTCGTCAGTACCTGTCTGATCCTAGTATCTACGCTGGGTTAACCACAAGCATGCAATGTATTAGTACATTCTGAAATCATCCTCTGATTACGTTCTTGGAATAGCCACATATAGACAGAGGAAGAGCTGTGTTTTCAGCTAAGAGGAGAGGAATAGATGATTTTTTCATAAAGTAACTACAGATCTCTGATTTTCAATGATGACTTGGTAATCCACCAAGGACGGAAGTGGAATAATCGACTTTTTTCAATTTGGTTAAATCAGATATTTTAGAGGGTGAACTTCGAGCCTACCTCGCCAAGTTAAAAGAAAATCAGATGGTACCTCCAGATAACCCGTCACTAGATGGTAAGAGCTGCTTCAACCCCCAATGAAGGCAACAGCACATCATCAACAAGGAATATACGCAGATTCTCCAAACGTGTCACCCCAAACTAGAACGATGAGGACCCGCGAAGCACTGATCTAGGAGCGTGGACAAGTTAGTACAGTCTGATAATTTGGACTTCCAACATAGATCTTATCTATTATTTATTTATAACAGCTCATTGAATTTTGCATAGACATCCTACACATATGACACCGGACCAGGAATGAGTAAATGAAAACTGCAATGCTGGACAGGAGAGTACAGAAAATTCAATCAAGATTTGAGAAGCCCACTCAAACTTGACTAAACAAGCAAGCGTTAAGTAGGAACCTGGACAATTTGGCAAAGGTCTGTCCAATTGGCTCAATTGGTAATTGATTAATATAATCAAGCGGGTACGGACGAAGTTTTAACTATTGTCATAACCAAGGGGGTGAAAACCCATTCAAACCAGTCGTCCGTGCTGGGCGCTGACATTTTGATAATTTGCCACGGAATAATTATATATAGGTTTGGGTGCTTTCTTAATACATAACACTGATCAATTCATACAAACAATTCCGCCAAAATATCATTGTTGGATTTGGGTGCTATTGGTGGTTAAATTTTGTCCTACCCATGGCCACACAACGAATGAAATGAACACGTCTATGGCACGCCATAAAGGCCATAACGTATTGCTGCAACGCGTTGCCATAAAAGTAGCCACGCGTTGCGACATTTCGGCAACGCGTTGCGACATTTCAGCAACGCGTTGCGGTGTCGTGCCAATCAAAATCATGATTTTGTTGACTTATTTCAAAAAATAGACCCACAATGATTTGATTGGCCGACACCCAACGCCGTGCTGAAATGTCGCAACCGTTGCCGAAATGTCGGCAACGCGTTGCTACTTTCTCGCACGCGGTGCGGCAATACGTTATGGCGTTTATGGCTTGCCATACCGTCAGTGTCTTGATTTAAATAAACCTGCCCTCAATGATCATCTTTCACCTATGCGCGAATTGCATTATGAGAAAAAAGAGTATCTGAGCAACAAAGAAATCCAGGTACACTATTTTACACTGGCCAACCTCTAACATCATACATTAATTGTATCCCTACCGATAGTGTAATGCCAACGGCACCCACAGTAGTATGTGGAAGAAGCGAGGCAGGCCATTGCTTTCTATTGTTGGTACTCTATTTTTTCTTTTGGTGGTCGGCAAACATGCGAGACGGTGAATTTTTAAGATTCCGTACGTTTGCCTCTCTAGCTATATAGAACCTCTTTTGGTCATAACTGCCAGCCACTGCCCAAGTGGTAATGGACCACGGGAAAAATAAGGAAATGACAAATGGACCAACTAAGAATGTACCAAAAGTAATTGACTAATTGAATGGCCCAAATGGAATTGAACAACGTCACCACTCTTTTTTTTTGTCAAACATTATAAATATTTTTTTTTTAAATGTAATGGAGCTAATATTTTGGAAACATTATGAGTGGCATGTATCCCCCCTTTTATCATTTTGCGAGTGCCACTAATTCAGTCAATAAATGGGATACGATATCATTATCGTAGAGTCGACATTGTTTTTGAAACTCATCACTAACGTACATATACCAAATTGACGCACGGAATGATCCTTTGTAGTAATTTAGGCTGATAAAATTTGCCATTCGTTGATACACATATAATGTTTGCGATTAGTGTTACTTAAAGATGCAAGATGGCTGGTGCAATCGGGTCCCTTTTTTACTCGCTCTCCAAGTTTTATGCTTGAGTTCAAGTAGAAGTAATTTTTGAACAACCATTTCTTTGCTTTAGAAGCTGTGCTATTAACAATATTGGCTCTTATAAATAAGTCCCAATGTTTTCAAAAAATTAGTGGTGTTTATTACTAAGGTTTTCTTCTGCAATACTACCTCACAAAAAGAGTCTATGTAGAAACTGGCAACTTTGGCATGTTTCTATAAATTAATAGAGGAAAGACAACAATATTCCACCAAAGTACAAAGCTAATTTCACCAACTAGACCCAGATTTTAAACATAGGATAACACTAGTTTCTTTAGTTATACTATTAACGCAAGTGCATCAAAATGCCCAGCACGGATGCTCAATAGTCTTTAGAGTCAGGGGGTAGGACTCCATCACAACAGCAACAGCATAATTCAAAATCGTCGCGGCATCACATCCGGCGCGACTCGAGTGCTAGTGCTCTTTTCAAGACTTAACGGTAGGAGGGTGCTTTTACGCTATCTGACGGTTACACTCATACTTGTCTAAAGTCTAGGCCCGGTCACGATATTTAATCTAAATGACCGTTATGGGAAATTACACTATTTTGCAGCGGGATTAATCCACTCACCTCCCGACGGATTTGAAGCATATTTTATCCTTTATTTATCATGATATTAACTAAGATGTCTTGAACTAGGTTTTAAGAGGAGATTTTTGTAATGAAACTGAGACACCGGCTACCATAGTAAATGCACGTACGTTCCACAATTACCGGTTGGAAATCCCCAAAGCCCCAAATCGGAGCAGGTCGTTGCTAGCCCCCCCCGCCCCCCTGTGTAGAGTTGATAGTGCATGGGGGGGCCCCCCCCCCAATCGAGGTGAATTAATGCGCGCAGAGTAAATTGCCTCAAATCTGCTGTACAGTTGCAATTAATTGGATAAACAGAGAGTTTTACAATGCAATCATGAATACCTTACTTTCGAAATGATACTCTAGTGCATTATCACAATTTTACAGCAGTTTTTCAATGCCAAGGAAGAAAAGCGGTGCAAGCCTATACAACCAAGATAGTTGAGTCTTATTGCAGCCTATTAACACTCTTCTTGCATTTATTAAGAGCAGCACGTAACATAACATTAATTATAAGTAATGGTGTTAACCGAATAGAGGTAAAACTATTATCCTGTTAAAGTATTCATTAATTATTTAACACGCCAAATAGTGTTTATGGGTGACTTGATGGCGTTTCATCTTTCATTTTATTAACACCTTTTTACAAATCAACGGCACTGTTTACATTTCCACATTGTGCGTTTAATTGGTATATAACTATTTTAGCCATACAAACGCTTTAATCACTGTGTACAGAACGATTTAGTGTCTATCTTTTCACCACTGTTGTTTAACATACAAAAACATATTAAACATATTCATATATTAATCTCTTCATCTTTATACACTGTTTTAAAGCTTCGTCTGTCCATAAACAATTCACAATATGCTCTTAAATTACAAATGTTAAATATCAAAATTTTTAAACATTTTAAAATATTTAAAACACTGATTTAATTCATTCAATTTAAATTCAAATTTATTTTCATTCATACCTAAACAACAATATAAACATATACACAACAATGGATGAGGAAAATGCTCAAAAAGGCCTAAAGCCTAAACGAGCATCACTGAATTAACATGTTGCCGCTACACAACAAAGACACATACATACATGGGTAACACAATACAAGCACATACAACTCAAACCAGGAGTGCAATGGTTTTTTGGGGTGTATACTAATTATAATAGGGCTGTTTTGATATTAGAGTGGATCGGTGTCGCATGGCTACAGAGCGAATAGCCCTGTAGCCATGGCGCGTATGTTCAAGGTATAGGTTTGATAGAGATTACTTTTGCTGGGAAGTTCTGGAGTTTTGAGTTATGCGCCGGTAGATTTTAAACAGAAGCATGATTGATGTGAACTTCATATTTTTTCTTAATTTATCATGATATTACTAAGATCTTTTGAAGCAAGGTTTTCAGAGATGATTTTTATGTCACTGGACCGGACTGCCATAGTAAATGCATGTAGCATTTTCACAATTACCGTTTTGAAATCCCCAATGCCCAACTCGAGCAGATCGTGTCCTACCTCCCTGTACAGAACCACATGTTAGTCGCACATCTTGATCGATTACGCGCTGTGACAACAGAGATACAGATGCTTGCTGCTTTGCCGATTGCTATAAACGGTAACGAGAATGAATCGTTTGGTGTCACGTGTCAGTAAAGGCACGTGTCAGTATCAGATATCAGTGTGCTTTTCGGGGCGTCCGATATATATAAATCCGACTATGTAAATCAAGGTCCGTACATATGACCCTCTGCCCAAAGTGCTATTAATATTTGTTTTCGCAACAGACCCGTATATTATGTCTAAACGGTACAAATTTACTTTTTCCCTACAGATTCAAAAACCGACGACGATGACGATAATCGGTTTTTTTTCCATGTAGGAGTACGTACTTCATATTTTACCTGAAGTCCCCCGAAGCAAATAATCAAACCAATCATGCCATGACGTCATCAAATCTTTATTTTTTTTCCAAAAACTGCTGTTATTCCCATATAAAATTTCCTTTATAAAGATTCAATCACCATCTGTATTTGTTCTTTTAATAATGATATCCAATTGTCCCCGCATGAATGTGCAACAGATGGTCCAAAGTCACAAAATGAAAACATAGTCGTCCGCTAAATAGCCCTTACCCGTGGACTGAGAGGAGCATACTGTCCCCGTGTTAGTTGTAGGCAGCTTACAGCCACTGTAGCGCTGCGGGGGTTATGCGTCCCGGACCAATAATAAAAATTGTGCAAAGAAAACATCAAATGTGATGCCACCTAAAAATTGGTAGGCCGAAGGTACGATCCAACATAACTACACATACTTTGAAAGACAAGTACTAAAACAATTAAAAGAAAGTATAAAATTACTAATAATAAAAAATACTAGAAGTAGAATAAAATGAAGTAATCAATAAAGGCCGACTCATAGTCTCCAAGTTTTTTTTGTTGTAATTAAACATCGTCATCTAAACTAAAGATAGTCACCTAAAATACTAAATTCCAAATGTGTAGAGATGAATAAGATTTTCGTTGGAATGCAGTAAAACATTTAAAGAGACAATACTGGCACATTTGAAAAATAGTGCGCCCTCAAGATTTTTCAAATCGATATTTTTGCATGGTTGTAAGGCTTTTATATACACAAGCCCTCACCCGAAATGATTAAGACCAAATCAGCTTCCCTTATGGGTAACAAAAGATTTTATAATTTAGCGTCGCCGGCGACGTTACATTCAGCAGACGACGAAAATGGCGTTAACACAAACACGACGCTGTATGCATGTTTCCCAACGCTATGCACACTGTTTGATCGGTCTATAACCTTGTGGTTTAAAATCATGAGTACGAGTCAAATATTCATGTAATATAGCACATTTGTTGATTAAAGTTATGAAAACTTAAAAGTTTGGCCTACAATTACCATGGATGTCTTTATCCCATATCCATTTCCCTATCTGTTTTGGGGTATGTTATTTTTATGTGTAAAGTTAATATCTCTGTTCTTCCAAAATGGCCTAGACTATCATTTGAGGGCAAATTAAAAATTTTCATATTTTGTGCAAAATGTTGCCCAGTGCCAGCTTTAATCACAATTAGGCCTAACAGTGCCATAGATACCGTGTATAACAAAAATTCCGGATCCGATTTTATAACAAAGTTATGATTTTCTATATGAAGGACTTCGATTTGAGTAAGTTATTTCCCACAGTAATTAGTATATGAACAAGCATTATTGTGTATGGCAAAAAAAACGATTTGGTTGAAAATTGAGTGCGGCCCCATCAGGAACTCTCTGGTCCGGCCTTTAAGAAAAGGAAAAAATAATAACAACATTAAACCACCTACTACTAAGCGGTACCACCAGACTCGACCTACGTACATATCGCCGAATTACAGATTAAAATTCATATACACATAAACTATTACATACCTGGGTCGGTCTTAATGTCGCTCATACCCAACAGCGACTGTCCTCGGATCTGCCTGCTTTTAGTGTATTAGATAACCATAAACATGGTGCACTTCTGGACCAAAAGCATAAAACTTTGGCACAGACATTCCTTGGGGTGTACAAAGCAAACTTAGAAGGGGGGCCAAAAATCGGGACTCATTAAGACGTATAGCCCCGCCCCATTTTTTGCATATTGCGTAATTAGTCAAAAATGGAATTCCTCCGAAACCTATATGTGTGGTATCAATTAAAGGCCTGCGAACATAAAAAATTGTCTAAAGACGTTTAACAGGTGTTCTTAGCATGTAGGGTCATTCTAGGTCATTAAAGGTCATTGGAGGTCATTTTGTTTTTTTTAGATATAGAAATTTTCACCAAATTGGTATCAAATTCCACCCACATGGCATGCATACAATAAAGGGCAGTTTCGTATTATGTCCAATTCAAATTTCGCGACATTGTAAAAAATAAAAATCATCCAAAGAACTTGATTTTTGTTTCATATCAAAGGTAAATACTCTGTAGTTTCATGAAAAAGGGCCTATTCATTTCACAAATAATTGATTTGTTGGGATCTAACCAAAAGTGACATGCTGCCGCGTATATCCCAAAAATTAAATGGCACTATCAAGCACCTCTACTACTTTTGATGTTATTAAAACCAGTGATTGCAAATTTGGTAATAATTCTTTGTTTTGAAACTTTTATTTTTTAAGAATCTGTGTTCCTTACTAAGAAATGATGGCATTTTGTCGTTGAGAATGTACAAATATTCGGACAACGTACGTCCACAACGGATCAGTGGGAAAAAATAACTAAAAATGACAGGGTGATTTTTATTGTATATGGTTTTTCTTCATGTTAATGCCATGATGTGTTACAGATCGTTAAAGAAAACTAATAAAGTTGTTTAAAATGGTGTTTTACTAAAAACAAGTAACTACAAAGTACAACTTGGGTGTACGTCCACAAGGGGGGCATGACTTGTCATGCAACCAAGAATGCGATGAAGGAAATTTTGAAGGTCTAATGCGTTGTCAGACTCCCTTAAAGTTCTAAATGTCAAAATAAAAAACTGAATAAAATTAAAAAAAAAAAAAAAATGGATACCTTTTCCATGACAAAGCACACGAAGTCCAGAGCAAACCATCCTGTGGCGAGTGGCGAGCCACATGCAGTTCACTAAGCAATAGAGGTAATTTCTGCAACATATACTGCAGCAGTTCTCTATTACTTGGATATTTCAGGTAGCAGGGTCTACAATAGCTTTTGAGTGTTGTCAACATGCCGAGCAGTAGACTATAGCAGTCCAACCAGAGCCCTGTAAGAGCTGGACATGTTGATGTTACATGCGGGAGAAAACTTATCATAGTTCTTTTTTGCTACCCAGAAGTCTCAATATCCCCTCTGACTTTTCGCAGGAACGATTTCAATGCATGGAATGAAAGCATACTGGTACTGGCAAAGAACCAGGGTGCTAGTGCTTCCAATAGCACACGAGTATTGGTGAACGATACGGATGGCAGCATATCTCAAGAATGGAGACTGAAGCTGAGCGAAGCCACGACCACCGCTACTGCCTTCCACCTGAACAACAAAGAGGCTCATGCCCCCTTGCC
This sequence comes from Ophioderma brevispina, assembly GCA_023653785.1. Taxonomy (NCBI): domain Eukaryota; kingdom Metazoa; phylum Echinodermata; class Ophiuroidea; order Amphilepidida; family Ophiodermatidae; genus Ophioderma; species Ophioderma brevispina. Next base: position 24,909 of record JAMKCH010034227.1, read on the forward strand.
TTCAAACAACCTCAAGTGAGCGCCTCTGCCAGACAATCCTACACCAACCTATCGGGGAGTGAAGCTTGACCGAGAGCTTAATAACGGCAGCATCTCGATTTCGTATGCGCCAAGGTATCTTCGAGGACTCATCCTGTGCCGACTTGCTGGATCCTTATGGGTTGCCAGCCCACCGACTCTTCGCACCACCGCCATGGCTCTGGTCTACAACGATGCTGAATATGCGCCCCAGCATGGTGCAACAGCTTCACACAAAGAAGCGGGACACAGTATTCAAACGAGACCTTGAGAACCATTACAGGTTGCCCTCCGTCCTAATCCATCTGATGTTTTACCAGTGCTTTCAGGCATGAAACTGCAGTGCTGTAGAGAACACCATACGCACAAACGAGTGAGAGGCTCTGATGGACAACCAATCACCAGCCTGCATAACACTGTCAAAGAATCACACGAGCTCGGCAGAGAGAGACTGTGCTCTCGTCGACCTTTCTGTCGAACGCTGCTTACTCTCCAGCTCCCCATTAACATTTACGACATGGATACTGCTGGCTAGATTACTCCAAGACAGAGCAACTCACTATTACACCTTATGACAGAACTACCACCTGGTAGCAAATCTCCACGCACGGAAGGTGTCACCTTAAAACGGATTCGCACAGGAGTCGGTCGTTCAACAGCAATATGCCCGATAGGGGGCTGCGCCATCGCCAGCCTGCCAAGGTGGCTCTCCATCAAAGACTGAGATCACATTCTCAATGAGGCCCTACCTTTTCATCCACCGGTGGCATAGACTTCTCAAACCCAACCAATCAAACAGTGAGCTGGCTCCACCGTTTTGAACATATTTAGCTGCTGCCTCATACGCAAGAAGAAGGAAGGTGATAGCGAGTGAACGTCAATATCCAATCACGAACTATATAGATATTACATTCCTCAAAAGCCAATACTCTTGTCTTTCAATTGTATTTCCGTGACAATGAAGGCTACAGCCCTACACCGATCGGTAGTGAAAAATTTAGACCGTCGTGAACAAAGTTACATCATCTACATTATCCAAAATCTTGAAAAAGGATCCATCAAAATTGTTTGTAATCTCCAAGCATTCCGTTGAAGCGTTGCCCAAGTACGGGGGAGGGGCACTCCCTCTTGGGGGTTTTTTGGGTTTTTCTCGGGGGGGGGGGGGGGGGGTGGGGGGGGTGGTACACGTGCTGTAAGGCTGTTAAGCCCCATGTTCAGCATCGCTGTCACACAAAAGATCCCATATATTTTGAAATGGCACCCAAGGACCCCATCTTTTTTTTAATTTGACCAAACTCTCACACAAAAAAACACTATTTGGAACCAATTGAAATTTGTACGCAAACATCCTTTGGGGAAAGTTGTGCCAATTGTACCAAAAACCCCTTATTTTTGGTTTATTTGGCGTCTCTCGCCCAAAGACCTCTCTGTTGAGTCATCTGTCACCGAATGCGCCCTGGGTTTCGACGTGCCAGCCTACACCCTATCCATTTCATATGTGATTGCTCCCTCCGGGCACAATTGTGTAGCGGGGAGTGGCACACGCGGCGCGCGGAGGTATGTATAAAACGCAAAACTGCTGCGCGCAAAGCGACACACAATGTGAATATAATTTTGGACCAATAGCAAAAACCGTGGGAAGTTGGCAGCAACAGAAACCACCGTTTGCTAACATGAAAAGATAACACAATGCCACATATTTTACCTTGATCTACTTTATTTTGATACATCATCTTCTTTTTTTTATGTCTCAGGACTCCATCAAATTCATAATCATAAGTACCAAAGTGCATAAAATCATGCATTAAAGCAATTACAATCAATCCAAATGGAGGAGGTCGCCATAATCCTGAAAAACTAATGATCCTCATACTTGAAAATAATTACACTCAGCTCCAGAACTGGAGGGAAAGGCACCATAATACTTATACTGGTAATCATCATTTTCATGTTGAGTGTCACCAAAATGACGATTTTTGTAAGATATCAAATACATGTAGCCTCTTATTTGAGAGCTCTTTTAATGGTGGGCTACATCAAAAATCCCTAATGACATATCCTTAATGTCTACATGGAAAACCTAAATAGCTACAGTTCTCCCAGTTAGTCGTCACCAAGTCCAGTCGTCAAAGTCGAAGCAACATTTTCTTTTTACCTGTATTGTTCCTACATTAACCAAAAATGCATCACAGTACGACACAAACTAACATAAGACAATAAGACTCACCATCAAAACCACAG
>JAMKCH010034228.1:0-35756 GCA_023653785.1 Ophioderma brevispina
TTTCCTCTGAAGGTTTTTCTTTGGCCCTCGGTAGTTTTTCGACTGTTGTCGATTCCCGTAAATAGACGGTTTCTCGGGAACTTGGTGAAAAAAGGCATGCCGTTTGCGTATTGTGTGAGTGTGTGTGGGCGAGTGTGTGCGTGCGTGCGGTTGTATGTGAGGACGCCTCGCTTCGCTGTGTGCGTGCTTATTTGTGGTGTGTGCGTGCGCGCGTGTGGTGTGTGCGTGCGTGCGGTGTCGTCGCGTGTGTGCGTATATGTCCGCCCGGTGTGCGACCGTGTGTGTTTGGCTTCGTTTTGTTAACAGCTCTGAAGACCTAAATGATCAAAAAAAAATATTTTGCTCTAACATAGCCCTACTTGATCATCCATTCAAGTGTATGTAAACAAGGCAATGTGTACCATAACGTGTATAAAATAATGAATAACGATTCTCTTACAGAAGTGCCTAACGATAAGGAACTATCCCTACATTATTAGCAGAAGAGGAAACGGGAAATCGCAACTAGCCACACACACTACAGTTTTACCCGGAAGTTTCAGTTTTGTGGTAGTTAATAATTTTTGTGAATGAACCCTTTGCGAAAAACCAGGATTTAAAGGTGCACAAGCGAGAGATATCAGTTCATCTGTAGTTTCTCTGTGGATAGAGTGGCGGTTCGTTGATACGCTTAGACACTCCGCAAGATTTGCCCTAACCTTTTCTTTGGTGACAGAAATAAACTTAATGAAAACAAAAGGTGATTTGTATATGCTAATTTCAATAGAAAACACTAGGCTTAATTTTCCCCTATTTGCTCCTATACGAAATTAAAAACTGCAGTGTGGTCACAATTTTTGTACCAAAGAAAACAGTCCTCACTGTAGTCCTTTTAGATGGGGAATTGCCAAATCAGAATTTTCACTTTTTTAGGGACCATCTTTATTTGAAATTCTCGTTGCCACTTTAAAGCGGGCACTGTCACATTTTCACACAAAAAAAAAAAAATTTTTTAGGAAAATGGTTTTTCTTCAATTTGTGCTCTCAAATGATAGTCTATGGGGGGGGGTAGGCCCTTGGAGAACAGATATATTTTACACATAGAAATAACAGGTAGCTAGTACCCCCTACCAGCCGCCAAGAGATGGACATTGATATGAGGATAACGATGTCCAGGTAATTTGAGGCCAAACTTTTAAGTTTCCAGAACTTTAATCACAAATGTGTATATTACATGAATATTTTTGCCTCGTACCACGATATGAACACAAAGTTTATAGACCGGTCACATAGTGTAGCCCAGTCCCTAAGCACAAATATTGTGCACTTTTCCTAAAAGCGTGAAACTTGGCATTCCGATACATATTGAGCCCCTGAACAATTTCTGATCGAGTGCCAAAAATTTAGCGCCCCCATTGGCCTATCGAGCGCCCTCTATATTTTTACTTACCCCCTTCTTAAATATTCCTTCAAGGAGCTATATGCCATACTACAACATTTTTGACCAATGGTCTCAATCCGGTAAAATGATGCACATATATATAACTATTCATTTACGTCATATCAATAGGGCTGCCATCTTAGATTTCAATTGCCCCAGGAAAGCCCCATATTAAGCCTAAACTGATTAGAATGATAAAATGCTAATTTTGATGACAACCCTACAGTAGTAATGCTGAAGGAGTTTCAGAAAGCCCTGATGATATTGAAGCAGTAACAGATAGCAGTAGTCACATGATTTAAGATGGCGGTTGATTTCAAAGGGCCGCCAATGAACTATATTTGGAATTTAAGTAGAGCCAAATGAAGCATACATACCTTTTGATGGGTTAAATGATCATTTGTCAGCTATTGTTTGACTGAATAAGGTCGTAAGTGCTGGAAATATATCTGGCCATGTTTAGTTCATTTGTATATTCAAAAATATACCTACACCCCTCTTGTCAAATGGCTGCCACTAAATATCACTAATATCCCATTAGCATTATACTCACGCTTATGAATGAATGAACAAACATCTAAGGACCGTCCCACATTGACAATGCTAAAGATAGAAAGAACACTGCTGAAATTGTAGTAGCCACAAAATTAGCAGCAATCTGAATATCAAGATGGCGACTGGAAAATGGCTGCCATTGAACCATTTTTGCAATAGATGCTACCTTTGAACCACATTTGATATTTATTCTACTGACGAACCTATTCTAATTGTAAGGAATTCAAATGACACCCTTGTAGGAGCTTAGTTAGTATGCTATACCAAGCGCAGCCTAATAAGTATCTTAGTATCCTGAGTCAGTATTTGGCATTGTTGTGTGATGTGCATAAATTAGAGTGCATTAAAGTAAGCATTCTGGATTTGCATCCATTTGCTCTTGAGCACCTACTTCGAACCAGCTCAATCAAGCTTTTGCCACCTTAGTGATTGTGTAAATTATGAAGTTGGTTCCACCTAGCTTCCAGTCCCACTTAATAGGACCAAGTAGGACCAGGATGTATAAAAATGGACAGCCAAGTACCCCAAAAGAGTATCCAGGACTTTCAAAGGCTCCTGGAAAGCCTGACAGACTGAAGGGATAGTAGTACAGATGAATCTATGGACGTCTCACCAAAATGCCATCATTTTAGACCCATTGGTACAGGTCAATGCACCCATTCTTGTGATTGTGGCATATAAATGGGTCTTTTGGCAAAGTTTTACCAAACTTCTCCAATAGCATAAATTGTACTCGGTGGAACCAACATTTTTTTTTTAAGTTACAAATTTTTGATAAATTTGGACTAATCGGACGATTTATGCCCAGTATTAATATTGGTCTCGCTTATGAGTTTTAAAATATTGGGCTCGATGCGTCTCACCCACTTTCTTGCAACTCATAGCTCGACCAATTAATTTGGGCTTAATAGATCCAATCTTATATCACATTTATGCTTTTGCCATCCAACTGGCTTGACCGATTTGACCCAAAATTTGAAATTGTTTTTTAATGAAAATCGGACCTATGGTCGTTCAACCGCCTTTATTTATTTATACTTCCATACTTTTAGCAAGATGTTACTTAATGAATTAGAAGTGCTATTGCTTGGCAGATTCAATACAATGCAGGAAATGTTTGTCAGGATATTGCACAAAATCTAACATACAACACCCTTTGTGTTATTCACAAGGACTCTAGCAAGCAGTGACTGTAAGGACATGCCAAATTGTGCGCAAAGTGTTCATTGTCCCATTATGTTTGCACTTACTAAGTACTCAACTAGAAGAATTTCCATCGACCAAAGTTTAAAACAATCATTATAACAAAAGGTATCTTCGTCTTGGTAGTCCAAATAAAGAATGTAACTTGCATATCAATACAATGGCTCATATCTTCTAATCTGATGGATTTGTTAGCTCTCAATGAAATAATAATAAGATAGAAAACCATCAATAATTTACAGTGCTGAATTTCTCCAGCACAACGATCGTTAACAAGTACAAGGTAGTGTGTGTTCTTTACCCTTTCCATTTCGAAAACAGCTTCGGTAGCATTCTCATATGAAATTCATATAAGTGAAGTAAGGCCTAACATGGATCCTCAGTGGTGGCCATTGGAAATCAAGATGCAGCAATATTTGACCTTTGATCTAAAAAATTACTGACAAATTAAGAGTGATTAAAATCTAGTACAGGACTGTATTTGACCAAAGCGGTGAAATTTAATCACCAACCCTTCAAGAGGTACTTTCTAATTGGGTAAACATTCGAATATTGTTTCATTGTGGCGGCCATTTGAAATCAGATGCCATCTTGCAATTCGAGATTTCTGCTATCTGTTACAACTTGCAGCAATGCCAATAATTCCGTTTTCTGAACTCCTCAGCATTACCAATGTTGGATTGTCCGTAAAATTAGTGTTTTTTATCATTCTTACCACTCAAAACTTAGGCTAAGTAATAGATTTCATTCAGGTGGCGGCCAGTTTTGAAATCTAAGATGGCAGCCTGTTGATTTAACCTAAATCAATAGCTCTATATATATCATCATTTTAACTCTTCCTATACCTTATTTGGCATAAATAGAGTGGAATTATGGCATTTAAGCTCTTGAAAGTAATATTCATATTGGGGTAAAACTATAGAGGGCGCCGTAGGCCAATAGGGGCGCTACATTTTGGCACTATATCAGATATTGTTCGTGGCATCAATACGTATAAACATACCAAGTTTCATGCTTTAGGAAAAAGTGCCAATACTGCCCTATTTTTTGTGCTTAGGGACCGGGCTATGTGCATAGCGGGGAAACATTCATACAAGCGTGGCGTGTTCTTGTGTTTAAACGCCATTTTCCGTCGTCTGCTTAATTTCGGCGTCGCGACGTTAAGTTACAAAATCGTTCCGTTTACCCATAAGGAAGCTGATTTGGTCTAATCATTTCGGTGAGGGGCTTTTGTATATAAAAGCTTTACAACCATGTCAAAAATATCGATTTTTGAAAAATCTTGAGGGCGCACTATTTTTCAATGTGCTAGTGTCTCTTTAAACCCAACCGAAACAGAGATGGGTTAAGATATTAAGGGAAACAAGATAGGGACGCAGAGGATAGGGACGTTAGAAGAGGTTCAGTGGCCTATGTAGAATCTTTCATTGCCGTCCCGTGCGTAACCTTTATTGATAGCGCATGAAGACCATAAAACAAAGTAAAAACACGGGGTAGCGGGGTAGACCTCAGGTTTGTGTGTGTGTGTGTGTACTAAACAAAGTTGTGATTTTCTATATAGTAGCACGCGCACGGCCGATTTTGGGCTTAGCTGTTTCTCATATAGTGATTAGCATTACAATCTTAATTTCAGGGATTTTAAACTTAACACTATCATTGATTTGAAAAATATTGAATTGCAGGAATACTCAAAGTGAAGGTAAGTAGGTTTAGAATCCATAAGTTACCTTTTACAGCTGTAGGATAAAAAAAAGGAAGAAACTGCAGTGTTCCAAGATACGATTCTCCATTCAATACGTGTTTTAGTACTTGTCCGTTTCGGACACGTATGACTAAACATCATCTGATCTGTCTTATTAGTTGCTCTTGTTCTTATCATTTGCAGTGTATGGGTGGATACCTGTACTTCTTACGTACATGCGTAAAATCTGATTTTTATATTTTTTCGATTTGCTGATTAGCAAATTCTGATAGTTCTTTAAAGGCACTATCAGTGCTTTCCTAAATCAGAAATCGAAAAAAAAAATTCATTCAAAATCAATTTGGTGCATTTTTGTACAAGTATAGGTACCTAACATACCCGGCAAGTGATAACTCTAAAGCAACCGAATAAGGAGAATCGGATTTTTTTCATTACTGTCCGTAGGACACTTTCTCCCACACTTAATTGAATGGGTATCATAGCTTTACACTGGCATTTTTCTTCCTTCTATGAGATTCCCCGACATTTTACTTTAACTTAAGCTATTCCTGTAAAGTTAAATATTTTTTATCTTTCAAGTGAATCACGATAGTGTCTTTAAGTTCCGGGAGGGGTGGGTCCATGGTACCCAAGATTTTTTTTCGGGATATTTCCCACTCGTGAAAAATATTTTCGAACTCTAATTTTTTTGATAGGTGTAACTTATTGATGCGCTTCTTTCCATATCAAAAAATGCAAAATTTCTCGCAAGTTAACCCTACACGCTAAATCTCAACCAAAACTCACTGTGTTATTGAGAAAAATGCACTACAGTCCAATAAGTATGCGATTACGTCCTCAAACCAAACGCAACATGGCACTAAATCGCTGCCGGCCATCGACAAACCGCCGTAGCGTGCCATCCCGGTCATGGGGCTGGTGCCCGAAGGCCCTGGGTCGAATCCCTCCGAATTTTCGACTTTTTCTTGTTCCCCTCTTCCCTAACTCCTTCAGTCCCTCCCGCTAGCCACCGACGTCGGGTTTAGGTAATGAGATAATTAGCTTGGGGCCCTAGGAACCCTGCCCTACTGCCACCACGGGAGTGTTTGAATTTTAAAAATAAAAATGAACAAACTGTTGCCAAAAAATTTTTAATGCTTATGATGTTTCATATGCAAGAAACAAAATTAATTTGCTGTAGCCTACTAATACCTATGCAATACATGTCGTAATTACTGCCCCATCAGAATACATAATGTACAAAATGGTCCTTGTTTGATTCAAGGTCCCATGTCCCGATCGCTAATAGCCTCTCCCCAGAAGCTCCAGATTTTACCGGAAGGGGTCAACATTTTGGTATCAGAAGAAAGCGACTTATTTTTTCCCCTCATTTACCCTGTGAATCGTAGAGCCAAAGGATGTTTGGTTGGAAGATATAGCGAAAAGTTGCCCATTTTAGTCGAACAATATTCATTTTACACGGTACTCTATGGGGCTTACAAATCACGTTTTTACTCTCGCATCAAACTGATTGAAAAAAAATATCAGCGCGAAACTTTAACAGATGGGGGTTGGAGTGAAAGCCAATCTATCAAGAAATGACAACTTCATATCCCTTAATCGGGCCATCCCCCTTTAAAAGGTGAAAAAATGAGTGTTTTCCAGAAAAGTGAAAAAGCAACGCGTTTGCTAATGAAGCGACGCGTTGTGATCACTACGTTTATGGCAAGCTAAAACTTAGCTAAAAAGGTCATAACGTATTAGCGTTGCTAAGCCAACCAATCAGAAATGTGAAAAGCAACGCGTTGGCTGTCGTACTGCTTAAACAACGTTCTGCTTTCATTAGCAGTGTTGCTTTCATTAGCAAGCTTTGCTTTCATTAGCAACGGCGGTTGCTTTCATTAGCAACGCGTGCTTTCATTAGCACGCGTTGCTTTTCATTAAGCAACGCGTTGCTTCATTAGGCAACGCGTTGCTTTCATTAGCAACGCGTTGCTTTCATTAGCAACGTTGTTGCTTTCATCTAGCAACGCTTTGCTTTCATTAGCACGCGTTGCCTTTACATTAGCAACGCGTTGCTTTCATAGCACCGCGTTGCTTCATTAGCAACGCGTTGCTTTCATTAGCAACGCGTTGCTTTCAGTAGCAACGCATTGCTTTTCATAGCAACGCTTTGGCTTTCATTAGCAACGCCTTGCTTTTTTCATTACACGCTTTGCTTTCATTAGCACGCGTTGCTTTCATTAGGCAACGCGTTGCTTTCATTAGCCACGCGTTGCTTTCATTATAGCCACGCGTTGCTTCATGCACGCGTTTCTTTTCCATTAGCAACGCGTTGCGTTCATTATAGCAACGCGTTGCCTTTTTCATTCAGCACCGCGTTTCTTTCATTAGCAACGTTGCTTTCATTTTAGCAACGCGTTGCTTTCCATTAGCAACGCGTTGCCTTTTTCATTAGCAATTGCTTGCTTTTCATTAGGACGCGTTGCTTTTCAGTAGACGCGTTGCTTTCATTAGCACGCGTTGCTTTCATTAGCAACGCCTTTGCTTTCATTAGCCACGCGTTGCTTTCATAAGCAACGCCTTGCTTTCATTAGCAAGGCGTTGCTTGTTCATTAGCAACGCAGTGCTTTCATTATAGCACGCGTTGACTTCATTAGAAACGCGTTGCTTCCATTATAGCAACGCGTTTGCTTGTTCATTAGCAACGCGGTTTTCTTTCATTAGCACGCGTTGCTTTCATTTTAAGCACGCGTGCTTTCATTAGCAACGCGTTTTGCTTTTCATAGCATGCGTTGCTTTCATTAGAATACGCGTTGTTGCTTTCATTAGGAACGCGTTGCTTTGCATGAACGCGTTGCTTTCATTATAGCCACGCGTTGCGTCATTAGCACGCGTTGCTTCATTATAGCAACGCGTTGCTTTCATTAGCATGCGGTGCTTTCAATTAGCAACGCGTTGCTTTCATTACAACGCGTTGCTTTCATTAGCACCGCGTTGCTTTCATTATCAACGCGTTGCTACATTACAACGCGTTGCTTAGCTAACCAATAAGAATGTAAAAAGTAACACGTTGCTAAGCTATACCAATCCGAAGTGAAAAAGCACTAGTTGCTAATGAAAGCAACGCGTCTGCTTTTTACTTTTCTGATTTGTTGCTAAGCAAAACGCAATGTTTTCTGAAAGCAACGTGTTGCTAAGAAAGCAAGGCTTGTGACCAATACGTTTAGGGACCCCTTTAGCTTGCCATAAGCAAACCAAACACATAAGGTTTTCATTATTTTTAATATATTTTTGCACCACAAACATTTATTCATGTTATGGATAACTTTAATTTATGGCTAATTGCAGAATTCTGAAGTTGGATAGGTAACATGGCAACGATAATTTACATCCATTTTAGTATGAGTTAAACATTGAATAAACATTTAATTCCCAACAAAACGTTTCATTTGCGAATGAAACATTTGCAAATTAAACTTTTGGACCGTATTTATTTATATTATTTTTTTAGGAATTTTAAATAAAAATATGTCATTATTATATCAGTCGCCGTACTCGGCCTTTTTTAACTTGTAGTAAACGGAACTTTCAAATTGTTTCTTTCACTTGCAAAGGAACATTTTTTGTTTGTATGTGAGTAATATTGCCAAGAGTTTCTGGGCATTCGACTGGATACAAGCAAAGTGAGATTCTGGACGCGAATAATAGCATTAATTTTGGATTTTCTTTTTTCACAGTATAGTGCCCTCTTGAAGCCAATTAATGTTTGTTTGGCAAATCCTAACACTTGCTGTCATGGGGGGGGGGGGGGGTAGACATGACCTTCTCGATTTGGGCATTGGGGATTTCCAAACGGTAATTTGTGGAACTGCTACGTGCATTTACTATGGCAGTCTCACGGTTCCAGTGGCATTAAAAAAATCATCTCTTAAACCTTTGTTCAAAAGATCTTAGTAATATCATGATAAATTAAGAAAAAATATTGACTTCAAAATCCGTCGGGGTTAGTGGATTAACCCCTCTGCAAAATATTGTATTTCCTTTCCATAACTGTCATTAGACTTTAAATATTCGTGACCAACCCTAGTCTTTAGTCAAGTCTGTGTGTAACCTTTTCGATATGCTAAGAGCGCCCTCCTACCGTTAAGTCCTTTGAAACAGACTAGCACCCGGAAGTTAATGCCGTTTTGAATTTGCTGTTGCTGTTAGGGTGGCATGACCTACCCCCCTGCTGTCATTTAGACTGTACGAATGGGGGCGCTCTAATAATAACTTTTCATTGCCTCCTGTCATGTGCCGCCAGACTCGGTCTTTTCACAAGATCAACATTGTTTATATACACAAACAACTCGAAATGTATGACAAACCACATAGAGTTGAGTTGCTTAACCTCTTGTGAATTGCTGCCACGAGAAATACAAATGCGAGAGACATTTGACGACAGCGCGAACAGTAAGTATATTCATGCCGACTCCAAGATTTCGCTGAGGAGGGCGCCCCTCACTTCCACAAAAAAATCGTGTTTTTTTGCATGTACATAGCATTGTCCATAATACTATCACTGTGTGAATTGCTAATCTCAAATCGAATCTCCTTCATACAGAAAATCATAATTTGTTTTTTAAATTTTCCGGATCCGAATTTTTGTTATACACGTATCCTATGGACGTAAACTAACATAATGTTATACTGCACCAAAACGAAAATCCGATTCCTCTCAATTTCGGAATTGTGCATTTTAGATTACTATCTTTAGTTCTAGTAACTATTTTTCATTATTAAGCATAAACACACCACAAAAACATATTTCGAAATCTCTGAGTCAGACTTAATCCAATCCATGGATTGGGACACGAACCCACACCCCCAACTTCTTAAATGAAGCACAAGCATACTTTAAATAGGAAGTCATAGAATTGATGGCAGACTATTATGAACGGTCAGCGTTTGGTTTTCATTGTTCATGTTTGTTTTGAAGGAAATGAGCGAGGGAATCTTTTCAATGGTGAGATGGCAAGAAGACCATGTCGAGGACCTTGATTTTTCAGTGTAATTGTTTGCCAGGACAGTTTAAACATTTTATATTTGAGGAATATGAGCTTTTCTGGTTGATAATGGTGAGTGAGAGTGTGAAAGTTGAAGAAATTCCCCGATAATGTAATTTGGCATAGATATGGTTAACGGGCATTTTTGTGTTCCACAGCCGCGTCCCCCACTTGCCTCAAAAAAGTGAGATTTTTCAATATCATCTGAACCAAGATTCAAGATTCAAGATTACGATTCATTTATTCAGCATAACATATCGTGCGTGACAGAATTTATATACAGTAGATTATAAAATAATACATAATACATGATGAATCATTGTGAACTGTACTAAGATGAGCAGGTGCGGAATATGATATGCTAGGACCAGTAATGGACAACCCGATAGGGCTTATAGTTATACTGGCCCTTTAATCCATAAAGTAAAAATATACTCAAATTACCATTCATAAAATAATATTACAATAATGACACAAGTAAGGGATATTACATGGTAAATAATGTAATAACGAAGGAAAAAAAAACCAATATATCTAAATCTAAACATACACTAAGGGAATTACAGACACGGGAATGGACAAGAAAAGGCCAGAATTTTCAAATATCTTGCTGAGGTATGTAATTACTATTGCATAATTGAGCGAAGCGAGGTTGAAGAGGTAGAGATGAAGAAAAAAAAGTGAGGAGTGGAGATAGAAAGGAGATGAAGAGACTGAAAGTGAGAGAGAAAAAATAGGACTTGGGGACGTAATTTAAAAAGAAATGTACTGGGTGATGAAATGTTTTTTCAGTTTTAGCTTTGAAGGTTGTTTTGTTTTTGTTTTTAATTGTTGTGATGGATTCTGGGAGATCATTCCAAAGTTTTGCGCCGTTGACGGATACTGAATAAGTGCTTTTCAGAGGTTAGATTGGGAGGGGTAGATGAAGTTTGTCAGCTGTCTGGTGTATAGCTGTGGAGTTTGTCTTGTTTGTGGTTAAAGAAATACCTGAAGTTCGGAGGTAAGGTAAATGATTGTTGTGATAGTCAAACATGAAGAGCGCTGTTTGAAGTGGTTGAGGTGCTCTAATTTAAGTGTTTTCAGTGAGTGAAATAATGGCAAAGTGTGAGTTCTAGGGGGTGAATTTGTTATAGTGCGAATGGCCCCATTTCTGTGTGATGTTTAGTTTGGTGAGCCGTGAATGATAGTTGGAGGCCCAAATGATGTTACAGTAGATAATGTATGGGAGAAAGAAACATAATGTGTGTTAAAGTGATTTTAAGGTGTAGTCTGGAAGGTGATTTGTTATCTCTGTAGATTGTACCAATTGCGGTGATTGTACCAATTGCGTTAACATTAGTAGCCATGTCATAACACAAAACCGCAAAGTCGGGATCAGCCAAAAAGGCTTGTGATACACTTTTTCTCAACGGGTATCTAGTGAAACAATAGTAACTAACAATGAATAGAACAGAGGTGCTGGAATCACGAAATTGCACCTTTAAATTGGTACATAAAAAGCAGCAAGTTGGAGCATGTAAATATCGTGAACCTTCAAAGTTTTAAGAGATAAAATCGGGGGTCTGTGGACCAACCACATAGAGTTGATGCATGTTAATGTTCTGATGACTCGTTTCTGACATGTCTGAAGAGGGAAAAGGTTGGCATTAAACCAGTGGAGTGTTGCTCGCATCAGCTCAAACCATAGTACAATTGAAATGACACGGGTAATATAAGACAATTTTATTTAAGGTAGAATTAATTTGTGGGAAGAATGGTCGAAACTTTAGCGACGCCATTGTATTTTGACGATAATTTTTGAAATGTGTTTAGTATGAGAATTCCATGACAGGTCATGGTCAATAAGAATACCATGAATTTAGCATTCAACAAGGGGGACCGAAGTAGTACCAGATAGTAACAGACACTCTCTTGGACAAGCCAATACTCCGTGTAATATTTTTGCATCTTGGAATGATTTAGTGTCATTATTAATAAGGTCTAAAAGATGGGTGGGGCTGCGTTCTTCCTGATTTACGTACCCTGGAGCAAATATATAAATTCACGCCATCTTGAAAAGCGAGCCTGTGCGCAAAATATAAATGCCATAAATCTTTGGAGTTTTCAAATATACCACACAGGTTCTTTTCTTATCCTTAACAAATTTGCCATTTTAAGTTTCATTTAGCAAAACATGCTCATGCGGCGGCCATCTTGGCACCCCGCATAGGTGTTTTTAAGCCCTTCGGAGTTAAAAACTTGATTTCGTGTAGTCTGGATAAATTTCTATCTGTAATGAATTATATAACGGCGGTTTTCCCATTAAAACAGGGCGGCCATTTTGAAGTGCACTGCAACACTACTGGCGAGTGCCCCGGGCGAGTGCCAAACTTGGTAAAAGTTTTTTTTCTATGGAGTTGTGTGAACTGCGCACTATGATGAGACTGCCATTTATTCCGTATTTGAAACGGGGTTATTTACACAGTGGCACTCGAACGACCCTCCCAACGGCCGCTTTTCGGGGGTGTAATGTTAAGATACCTATCATCAGGGGGACACCCTTCTTCAAAGTGATGGGAGAAAAATTAAGCACCAGTTGGGTGCAACGAACCAAAATATCTGGTGATGGTTAGCTATGGACTTATGGTTTCTTTGTTACTCATTAGGCTTAGGCTTAAACAAAAATTGTTGTATGTAATACCTTTACATGTATATTGACTCTGATTTATATATCTATTTCTGTACAGGTCAGAAGACTTAGACCAGGAATAAAGAAAAATAAATTACTATTACTATATAGTTACATTATAACAGCCATGCTAAGCATAGTCTTATATAGTCCTAAGTTTATTCATACGTTTAAATGAACGTTTAAAAAAAAAAAAGACCTTTTTAGTATACTTTACTTCACCTATTACGCAGTACAAATGCATGTTAGGCTCTTAGCAGACACTAAAGGTAATCGTACATAGTCTAAAATCTGAAAAGGTCATACGGGAACAGTAACCTCTAGTCCATTATAATCCAACTGATTAATCATCACCATCATTATTTTTATTGGAAGAATGCACTTTAATGTAATAACACTTTATTTGTCAGCCCTATAAGCAACGTCCATTAAGCGAAATAAAGTTTAACTCGCTTTATGCACACTTACTTGAGGTTTTAGCATGTGATGCCTATTAATCCAGGAAAATTACTGCGTCAGTTTTATGACTTTAAAGAGTAACATAGGCAATTCGGTGAAATGATCCTTGGGAAATTGCCAAAGAGAGCATATCCATAATTAGCACTTCCATTAATTTGTAAACTTGGTACGGTAAGTAGTGACCATGTAGACCCCCCGACTATCATTTAAGCAAATGAAGAATCAATTTTGTGAAGGTGTGTCATTGCCGCTTTTTACAGTCAAAGGCGTGCTTGCAAACAATTCAATTTCGGGTTGTGAGAAATATGATACCAATTATTTTAAAAAGAAAAGAAAATGAGTATTTAAACTTGCTATACCCCAGTATGAATATTGTTGAAGGGTCTGCGACAGCCGCAAACCTCCGATTTAGCCGCCGATTAAATTTTACAGAGGAATTCGAATTCGGGTTTTTAAATATCTTTTTGAAACTATAGATCGACAAACAATTTGAGGAATTATAGACTGTTATTCCAACGCCTGAGGCCCGACGATCGGGATTACGGTGTGGTTCACATTGTCAATATGGCGTTAATTATATAATTATATTGTATTGTTGTACTAAATAAATTGAATTAAGCTCACACAGGACGAGATATTTTTTTTTACAATTTACAGAATGAAGACAGTTTTAGTTTGTTTTCGACAATGTGGATTTGGGACTTTTTTTCCAATTTCCTTAATAATATAAATCACCATCGATTTATTCAGCTTGAAGGTCACTTTAGCTCAGTAACCTCTCCAGATACAAATTTGTGTGAAATCATTAAATCATGTGCGGCGGACTGAAATGGATTTCGTTTTGTCCCTAATAAAATTACGATAAAAATAGACATGCGATGTGAGAAAGTATTGAAGAATAAAAGAAAATTTTTCTGAAAACAGGTAACACAATGTCTGACCGTCTTGAATATTTTTGATTTAATTTGATCTGTTCCTGTCATTGCCTCAAAGATTCAGGTTCCTCTCCATCTCTCCTCTCCTATCCTATCTCTATCTATCTCTCCATCTCTAACTCTCTCTATCTAACTATCTCTCTCTATCACTCGCTTTCAGCTCAAGAAATGTCAAAAGGGGAGAAAAGACAAAAAACAAGGATATGCCTTTAAAGGTTGACTCAGAGATTTCAGAAATTACCTTTTTGATAATTGAACTCTTGCAAATTTGGCCATGGGATCAAAGGAAAAATTTTTCATTTGATTACATACTTCGCAGAAGAAGTAAACCCATTTCCCACTATTAAATAATAAGTATATAATAATTACCATTTATTGGGCATGGCAATTGTAAAGGTTGCACATTTTCATGAAAATGAATAAAAAATGCCATCTCAATTTCTTTCTGAATATCAGTGATCAAGGGACATAACTATGCTGCATTGACTCAGGGAGTGTAGGAGAGAAGGAGAAAGCTCTTCCAAATCCCTTTGGACCCGTTAAACACAGGTGTAAAACTATGTATTGGAACAATATAACACGAGATCGATATTGATGCTGATAGCATGGGCATCAACATTGCATCGTCGTACATAGGAAGAGATAGTGACATATATTGTAAGAATGTGCATTTCTTTATAAAAGCATGAAACTTGGCAAGTTGGAATAAATGTTTACAAGAAATACGGATTTATTGATTATTTTTAGACATGGAACCAGTCACCGTCCATATCTTCAAGGTTAAAACAGGATCATTTGTGGTTATTTTTTAGAAAGCGAGATAGCATGTTCTAAGATGATTACATTGAGTATTGTGTTAAACTCGTACTTTCGGCTTTTAAAAACTTGAATGTTTGTAGCGCCGCGTATTTCTTAAAGTATATTTGGAGACAAAAATCTATGTTGAATTGGGAAGAACAATGTCCGTATTTAAACAATGGCACCAACTTCACAAGTGTGCGAAGTTGCCCGTTTTTCATTTTGCTCCGAAGTGGCACATTGGTGAAATAATGCGCCCCTTGCGATATCGTTTTCACTTCAGAGAAAATAAATGTTTTAAGTAATGATCCGTGTGTACAAAGTATTGTTTAAAATGGAAGTCCCATCGCCCTATTTCCACAGATTGTACGTTTATACATCGATGCAATGTTGATGCACATGCATTCAGCCTTAACATTGATCTCGTAGTACGTTTTATTTGCAAGTAGGCCTTAATCAAAAATCTATAGTATTCATGTGGTTTAGGAAAATATAATACAGAGAAAAATTCAGTTATCAATGGAGCCATATTCAAACAGTAGGCCTGGGCTAGGCTGGCCCTTAGATCAATTTATTTTTGCCATTTGGTTTTCACAACTTGGTGGGCGGGGGGGGGGGGGCTGGGGGGGCGGAGCAAGCAACATTTCACAGAGCGACTACTGTCGGGAGGAAGGAAGAAGGGGTTCGCATATTAATACTGAGCAATATTTTTGGGGTAAGCAAGCACCCAAAATAAAAGTCAAACCGCAATCATTTAAGATGAACAATCGCCGCACCAGAATGTTTTTTTGGGGGATCGAGGGGCAAATGTTAACTTAGGGGGCAGTGGAATTAATAAAGTTCATGCAAAAAATCGCGCATCACGGTCGTAGAAGGGAATCAAGATTAAGGATTCCACTCTTTTGGAGGAGGGGGTAACAAATTGCCCTTACTGCCTTCTATGGCCCAATTGTACTGTCAATTAGGCTTATGCTATAAAATACCGAGATTACTTAAATGCATAACGTCTGTGTATGTGTGTTGTGTTTCTACTGGCCTATTTTGACCTGATACCCCCTTCATGACCCAATCTAGGTATTCATGCCCCAATCTACTAATGGACAAATCACTATGTTTTCATTTAAAAGTGACAGTGTCTCAAAGTATAAATATATAAATACGATTGTTCCATTTTGTGGATTTTGTATTAAAATGTGATTATGACATGTAGCCATTTCAAACAATTCACCCGAAAATGTATTCCCCAGTGGCATGTCCTGTTATCTCTCAATGGCAATGTTCATGGTTATGTTTAATGTATTAAGCTTAAAGAGATAAGTGGACCATTTCCAGCCAAAATATGCCCCCTCCGCAATTTTAAAACAATTTTTACCAATTATAAATCAAAAACTGGATGGGCATTTAAGCCTGTAAAAAGCCATCTTCAGGTAATAATATGCTTTGTATTTTCTGTGTGCATGACCGGAGATCCGAGTATGCTGTTTATGGGGCCGATCAGGTTGACAGCAGGGGAGTTCAAAACTTAGTGTTTTGTTTCTTTTTTTGTTCAATACATTAACTAGAAAGTCCTCGGTTTTTGATAGGCTACAACAAAGCGCAAATTGATACAAATTTGTTATCTCATAAAATCTCGGTCCGCTTTAAATGAGAAAGGATGAAGTATATCGTCTTTGGATTAAGTCGAGAATTATGTCACAAAGAGATTCGATGAGAAGTTGTCCCCCTTCCGCGCCCTTTACTTCACCCCAACCCGATCTCCCTGATCTTCTATCCCTTCGTTTCATTACCCCCTCCACCTGTTCCTCCATCGCCTCTCGTATCCTCCACCTTTCCCTCACATTATACCTCCCCCCCTTCCTTAAAACACCCCTGCCCGTTCCCCTAACACTCCTCGTCCCTACTTTATCCCCCCACACCGCATAAGCCACCCCTTTTTTTTTTCTCCCCACCTCGGCTCTATACTTCCACCCCATCAACAACCCCACGTATCTTCCTACAACCCTCTCCACCACTCGCACCCTCACCAATAACTCCCACCTCCCCCACGCGCCACACTACCACCCACACCCTTCCTTGCCCCTCCACCCTCCACAACCCTTCATCTTCAACACTCTCCAACGACCCCCTCACCCCACTCAATTCACTCCCCCAATAATAGCTACGCTCAACGCGTACCCAAGACCCTCTCCACTCCCGCCACACTACTGATCACCCCGCCACCTCCACTCGTCCCTCCCTCACCGAAATCCCTCCTACTTAATCGAACCCCCGGACCACTCTAAAACGAGAGCTCTCCTCACCCACCCCACATATCTTAATTGAGCCTGATTCCCCTTCACTCTCCCCATTACCATCCTATTGTATGATTCTCTCCTCTCCCCCCCGTCTATTCTCCAATCCCATTCGTCCTCCCCTTCCTCTACCTTATTATCCCCCCCAAAACCACCCCTTCTTCCCCTGCTCCCTTCCTTCCACACCCTCCCTTCACCTTAGGTCTGCAACAGTCCACCACCTATTCCTTTTCGGCCCCCTCCCTCCCTTTACTTTCACTCTTTCTTTCCCCTCCTCCTCACTACTCCTCTCCAATGCAATTCACAAACCTCAACACCGAGTCATCAACCGCGTTCCCCGCTACCCAGCCCCCATCACTATACATCTTGTTTCCCCTCCTTCCTACCCTTAGTTTCTCCTTTTTGACACTTCTCCTCCTCTTTGTCCCCCCCTCCCCTACACCGCCCTTTCCCCTACCTACTCACCTCACTTCCTCCCTTTCCTTCCACTATCTTATTTCCCTTTATCCCACTTCTTCTTATTCCATCCATTTCTACCTCCATCCCTCCCACACCCCCCTATTACCCCCTTCCTCCCCCACATCCCCTCACCCCGCCGTGTTCCTGTCCACCACCGCTCCATTCACCCCTAGACCGTTCTTTACTCTTCCCGTCTCTAACCCAACCCATCCTCTCCCAAACCTTTCAATCAACCATTCTCTCTACATCTCCCCCCTCTATGCTCTTCAGCAACTATCGATTTGTCCACCGCCTTACCTTTCCTGTCCATCTCCCTCAATTCTCTACACGTCCCCCCACCTCACCCTTTTCCTCCGCCTCATAACCCACTCTCTCTAACCGCCCCCACCAACCCTATTCATACCTCCAACCTACGCCCTCCCGAATCTCCCTATCTGTTCCCTCATGTTGCCTGTCCTCCCTTCCTTACTATCACGTCTACTTACCGCCTCCCACCAACCTTCACTGGCAACAAATTCATCCCCTTTCTCCGATGATGCTCTCGGCTATTCTGGGTTATGAGCAACATCACGGCGGGGTTGAGGGGGGGGTGAGGGGGTGTTTATGATGTGTTTTTTGTGTTAGAGTTACGCCCCTTATTTGCAGTTTTAAGTATTGACTTCAATTGACCTTTTGTGACCTCTTGGTGACATTGAACTTGATGAAGGTGGTTCCATATCCAATGTTTTCCAAATTTTTAATTCATATTACCTTTCTCCCTAAATTTGATGCTTTGATAACAAAATGCACAATTTGTACCATTATCTGCTTAACTAACATTACAATTCTTTTGTAAATATGGACCAACTTCGGGAACAAAATTGAAAAACGGGCAACTCCGGGCACTGACTGTCAAGGTTGGTGTCATGGTTTAGATACGGCATTTTTCTTCCCAATTCCAGTTTAGATTTCGCCTCCAAATACATACTTTAAGAGGAAAGAATACGGCGTTTTTTCAAAACATCCAAAAAGTTTAAAACTACTACAAAACTTAACCATCGTAGGCACATGCTATCTCCGGTTTTTTTTTTCGGATGAAAATACTCAGAATTCGGCGTGTGTAATCGGCTCAATCTCTTGTTTTCGTCTCCCATGTTAAACAACCACTGGCGCATCGGGGATTAACCTTCTGCAAAGAGGGGGGTTCTAGATAGACCAGTTAACGTCCCACGTCACTTCTTTTGTGTGCCAATCCATGCCTGCCATCGTTATGGCCCATAGTATTAAAAATCTAACATATACAATTGCCCACAGTGTGTAACAGTCATGCCGACTTATTTCAAGATACTAGGCCCTAAACATGTTTACAAACATTGTGTTAACTGGTTTTGTGTTAAATGGTCTATAGATAGAGAGGCAAAAAACGTACGTAATTCTTTAGAAATTCACCCGCTCGCATGTTTTGCCGACCACAATAGAAAACTAGGTACCACAATAGAAAGCAATGACTTCCTCCGCTTCTTCCACAGTATGTGGAAGAAAGTGCCGCTTTGCATATACACTATAGGATATTTAAGTGTATTAATTACTGTATGGGTAGAAGGTGGCCAGGTGGATGTAATAATGTGTCCTGGATTCATTGTGCTCAGATACTCTTTTTTCTCTCATAATGCAAATGCGCCCGCTTTAGGTGAAAAGATGTATTCATTGAGCGGTTTATTTAAATTCCAAGACGACTGATGGGTCCTTCATTCGTTGTGTGGCCATGGGTAGGGACAAAAAATTTAACCACCCCCCCCCAATAGCACCCAACATCCAACAACTGAGATTTTGGCGGAGTTTGTATGTATGTGGTATAACAAGCACCCAATGATTAATTTTCCGCTGCATTGCAATATTCAACATGTCAGCGCCCACACGGACGACTGGTTTGAATGCGTTTCACCCCCGTGCCCTTTCTTCTTCTGTCGGCGATGGATCATGGAAAATGAAAGAGTACTCCCTGCCGCGAAAGCGCATTTGTTGGTCCTATGCTTTCACAATGGGTCAAGTGATATAAATTGGGATAATGGGCGTGCGGTAATGCAATCGTAATGCACTATAGGGGAGAGCCTTCTCATTACACTCCTACCTCCAGGATTGCTTCAAGAATAGTGGCGTTATTGATAAGTAACTCCCAACTTGTATTCAGCGACAAAGCACTTCGTTTCCCTTGTTCTTTGGAACTGCAGAAGCCATTTGTTACTGTCCATGCAGCTGAAAAAAATGTCAGGCGTTATAGACTCGTTATCACCGCTCAGTTAGGGTAGACGTTTCACGTTAGAAGCCCAAGTACGCAAATGAGGTATTGCCATTGATTCCGTCAAGTGCTACTGTATTTATGATTTTGTTCAGTAGCACAGGACGGAATCAACGGCCCAATAACTCATTTGTATCCTGGGACTCCTATATGAAATATCTAACCAGTTTGGATTGAGTGGTCTCGTTCGCGATTAACTGTGAGTTCAATAATTTGGACTATACTACGTGAATAAAAAAGAATGTGCAAGGGTTTGTTTTAAAGATGATTTGACCTTAATGCACACTATATTCATAGATTGTTGTTTGTTTTTCTAAAACACATTTAATATACTTCCAAATGTTGAAAAATGAAAGAATAGATTAAATAAATAAGCCAGATATGACCACATTTGTAAGACACCCTTGTTTCGCCATTCCTATGGGATTTACACACAGTCAACTTGTTGTTTGTGAGAATGTCACTATCAATATCATTATTGCCTTTGTCACTGAATGCTACATGTCTTGATTTTTCAACTACGGATGAATCAATGAATTAGTTTATACCATATGTCAAAACTGATATGACACGAACCAAACACCAATTCACCTGTTGCAGAGGATCTTCCCATTGTTTATGATTGCAAAGGCGTTTAGTCCCTTTTAAATGGCATAACTTGTATATATTACCTGGATTACAGTAGTAATGTGTTGATTGAAACCCTTTTCATTTACACATCAGGATAATTGGGTGAGATTTTTGTTGTGAAAATTTAATTCTTTTGAAGATCAATGAAGGAAGGAGATTATGGCGATTCATAGATCAATTAAACAAAATAGCAGGGTCATCATTACTTCATAATGCTATGCCCATTATATCGTACATTGACGTATCTTGCTTTTAACTGTGTTGTAAACCTTGGAATGGAGGAAAAAATGGGTGTGCTTACAATAATTGGTCTATATCTGGCTTATTTTTTATCATTTTATTTCATTTTTTAACATTTGGAAGTATATTAGTTTGCTTTATTTAAAACAACAACAAATCTAGATTAGTGTCTTTATCAAGGTCAAAGTCATCTGCAACCGTTTTGCACAATTTTTTGAAAAAAGAAAGAAGAAATTATGAATTATTTAAAAGTTTCATTTATTGCATTCTTGCTTGGTAAGCTGTGACCTAACATCTTTGGTGCAGAACCAAGATCCAGAACTTATTGCTGGACCTCAATTATATTCAATTTACCACCAGCATGTATTTAAAAAAATACAAAAGAGGGGGTCTAGCGATTTTTCATGCTTACATACACGGTAAGAATAGAAATGGTTTTACGCGGCAAGTTACTGAAGTTTTAAAGGTTTGTTTTTGCACAAAGTGTTAGGTCACAGTTCTACCAAAACCAACTTTCTTTTCATGATTTTGGTTCAACTTCGTTTCCTTTTCATTTAAAAAAAAAAAAAAAAATGATTGAAAAAAATTGAAAAAAAATTATCCTTCAATCTTAATCGGGCGATGAGCACCTGAAATCTGTTTCAATGTGTGGGAATACAATGGCTCTGTACTTACAGATGAAAAAGTGCTTTATCTCTGCACATACGAGGGATTAAAGGATACAACAGTGCTATATTGCTCGGAGTCAATGCAGCATGATTGACTGGTCACTGATATTTAGGAAAAGAAAATTGTGTTGATGACATGTTATTCATTTTCAGTCAAATGTGCAACTTGCACTGACAACCCCCATAGTTTGAAAGGTTAATTGGACAATAATAACTGCGCGCAGAAAGAAATCAGTTACTTCGCCGATATGCACAACCAATGCCCTTATGCAAGCATCTCCCCCCTCTTGATCCCATGGAGTACTATGAATTCATGACCCTATGAATTCATGATCCTAATCTATTAATTTAGATCCCTATCTATATGAAATCAAGTCAAATAGTCAAAACCAATGCGTTTCCAAAGGTTTACCTCGAGCACATCAAACGACACTACCCCATCTTGCTCACCCCATCGGAATTTTTCGCCATCACCTCCCAAAAACCAAGTTATGCTGGTACATGCATTAACGATTAGCTACGATTACCAGCACGGAGGAAAACTGGTCTATCAGGTGCTAAGGGACAACCCATCCATACCATACCTTCTTATATGAGATTTTAATATAATTCATGACGTCCAGGAGTGCAATGGTTTTGGGGTGTATAATAATTATAAGAGGGCTTGTTGATATTAGAGTGTATCGGTTGCGCCTGGCTAAAGAGCGCATAGCTCTGTATAGCCATGGCGCGTTATGTTCAAGGGTATTATGTTGATAGAGATTACTTTTTTGCAGGGGAAGTTTCTGGAGTTTGTGTACATGCCAATACAAAACCAACTTAAAAGCACAGCTGAAAATCATCACCTGAAATCTGGATGGAAACCAAGTTGAGGGTGTTAAATTCGGAACCCAATGTTATTGAATGCAAGGTAAGGTCCCCGACTCAGAGATTTCCGATGAAGGGCGCCCTCAATTTTCAAAGAAATTGGTTTTTGAATATACATAAGCTTGTCCAAGTACTAGTCACTGTGTGAAATAGCTATAGGCTGAAATCGAAGTCATTCATATTAAACAAAATCACGACTCTTGTTATATAAATTCGGATCCGGAATTTTTGTTATACACGGTATCCTATGGCACGTAATATGTTCATAAATGTTTACTGCCATCAAAACGAAGGTCGGATTCATCTCAAACTTTGAAATTGTGAATTAGATTACTTATCGTATTCTACTTTACTATTTTTAATTTTTATTACACCACCAATTATATTGCGAAAAACTCTGAGACAGCCTCTTTAAAATGTTTTCAATTCATGGCTGACATGACACTGTGCTACTATTACGGTTTCATGGCTATCACTAACGCGAGCATTATTTTGCATTGATTGGATTTTGAACATGTTGAAAACAATTTAAGATAATAGCTTACCCCCGATGCTGGTAAGTACTTCATTGAAAAGTACCACACTTGACTTGAACTGCATGAAAATTAATCTATTTATCAATCTTTCCCTGGAGATGGCCAGCGCACGATAGGTTGAAAAAAAACCATGTTGCGCGTGGCCGGCCGGTTTCGAACCGTCGACCTTCGAATTACATGAACGACGCTCTAACCGACTGAAGCTATCAAGAAGGTTCGGTCTAGAATAGTTAGATAGCGATTTGATATCATCTATAGGTGTGAGGTCGACGGTTTTTTCTTTACTTACAGCCTTTCCAAATGCATTGAAACTAGTCTTTACTACGTATCGTCTCACATTTCTTGATCGATTACGCTGTACCAACAGAGATACAGAATGCTTGGTGCCTTGCCGTATTGTAGTTATAAAAATAGTAACGAGATTGAATAATTTTGGTGTCACGTGTCAGTTACAGGTCACGTGTCAGGGATCAGTTTGCTCTTCGGGGGCGACCGGCGACAGATAAATATAAATCGACTATGTTAAATCAAGGCTGTACATATGGCCCTCTGCCCAGAGGTGCTATTATTTTTCCAAAAAGCCCACGGTTTATTATGGGTCTAAAACAGTACAAAATTTACTTTCCCTATGATGCAAAACCGACGTACGATGACGATAATCGGTTGTTGTTTTTTCCAATGTAGGATTACGTACGTCTTTTTACCTGTGAATGGGTCCCCCGAAGCAAAATTAATAAACCAATCAATGCCGTGTAGTCATTCAAATGCTTTATTGTTTCCAAAAACTGGCTTGTATTCCCGATAATAAAATTCATTTTAAGATTCAACATATGTATATTTTTGTTAATAAATTAATATTCCTAATGACCCCGTATGAATGTGAAAAAGATGGGCCATAAGTCTACAAACTGAAAACCAAAGCAGCCGGCTAAATACCCTTACCGTGGACGGTAATGAGGCAGACGGATTCCCCGTTTTAGTTCATAGCAGGCTTACAGCAACTTGCGCGCGGCTGCGGGGGTTATGAGTCAAGAACTTCCGAAGAGGAGGGACCATGGGCACCCCCCTGATTGTATGACGCGTAGCTGGTAATATTGCACGCTCCTTCCAATTCCATATTTTGCATGTACCATCCAAGCCAATACTCCAAATGCCATGACATATTTAGATTCTCCTCTTGGTTTAAAGCAATAACGGCACCTTTTTTGAGAGCGTCCCCATGTTGAATATTTTAAGATTTTGCACAGTTTGCATAATGCATTGTAATTGGTTATTAATCAAACAATAACTGTGAATTGTAGAGCTCAACATTCTCCATGTGTCGCAAAAGAAGGCATTTGTAATTAGAAATAAATAATATCGAAGATTCCGATAATTAATTCACACACAACACGGCTGCTGGATGCTGGAAAACATCCTTCAATTTGATCATGCCGGGAAATCGCGCCATTTACGTTATCTACCGCTCATCCATTAGTTGCTGTTGTCGGTTCAGGAGAGTCAAGTTGGAGGTCATTTTGTGAGGTGGCACCTATGGTGGCACTATTCATCATGGACGGACTAAAATTTGGAGTTTCCAGTAGGCCAATTAAATTACCAATCCATCAGGGAGCCCCCGAGTGCATTGTTTTACAAAATCGCTTCTTTAACATTTTTTTAGCATTGTCATTCGCAAGTCCATTTATCTCCCGTATAAATTATACGCTATTTAACTATAATGCTAATATGAGCTAGCTGCCGACACCCGCCGATTGTTTACAGCTACTCTTGTCAGATCAGGTCAGCTGCCAATTGATTCGTGACGAAAATATTATTTGTGTTTGAATTGAAGCCTGCTTGCGATCAGGATCGGGAGGGTAAGCCTTGCAAGCGGAATTCAAACGGCAGTTTCATTTCGAAATTCACGAAGAACGAATCTCATTATCAAGGGAGTTTGTTATTTGAAATATATTGAATCATAAGTGGAATCAACAATGATGGGCGATTTATACATTGACTTATGCCGAACGAAAATCATGCATTTGAAACAATAAGGACAACTTAATAAGCTGTGTATGAAACTGAGTTTCTCTACCAAGTCTCTACTTTCTGGCAGTTTTAGTTATGTTTCACTAGATATGCTCGAGTAAAGCTTATTTCCAAAATTTCAGTTGATTCTTGACGTGCCCATAGCCACTGTGTTGTAAATTTTGTCCGTTACCGGACAAAAAAGTACAAAATTAATTACAAATTTTACAAGGCGAATTCGAATTTCCACGTACGATTAGGCACACCTACTATACTGAGACCAACGGTTTTCAGAAGATTGTAAAAATCTCAAATTCGGGAGACGAGGGTGGGATAAACGAAATGCACCTTTAAGCGCCGAAAACGGGGCGAATTTTACGCCGCACATACAGTAAAAAATTTCGTAACCAGTGTTCGTTGCATACCGCGATTGAAACATTTTAAGAGAGTTTCAGTTCTGAGGAGATTTCCAGAAAGAAGCGCCCCAAGCTTTTTCGACACCCGGATGTTTTGCATATTTGGAATGCTTTTCAATATTAGACCACACCGAAGTGAATAAGCCGAATACGCGGTTGTATGTAATAAGATGATGATTTCGGACTTTCTGATGTGCACGACAGAACTTCAAAGCAAGGTGTTCTATGGGGACAATTACGCTATAGTCAGCAAGTTCAAAACACGGCCTAGGTTTGCGGTTTTCTTCGTGCTTGTTTGTCCAATAAACCTTCGAAACGTACACGTAGGTTGTCTACATCCGATCAAGTGCAATTTGACGAGGAAATTTGTATCCTCAAAAATCTCCTGTCACTTTAAATGAAAAAAGGCGTGACGTATTAATTAATAATCAATTCACAATAAATTCAGGAAGTAATGAGAATTTTAGGTTAGGGTTTGTAAAAAAAGAGGTCATACTCTTAAGTGTTTTTAAATGCAATAATGCGTGATTAGCTTCGGGCAGAATGACGCGGAAGTTTTCATATGGATGATCAGTTTGCCGTTTGCTGTGTATACCAAATTTCATCAAGAAAAATGCTCAAAGCTAGTTCAAGAAATAGATGTACACCATGCACCATTGTAGTAGCCGGGTGGAGGAACGTACGATACAAGCCACCAAATGAAAGATTTGAAATGAATACAGGTGTATTTTTAACATCAGGTCCGTGATGATGATGTGTTCAAATGGCAAATAATGGTGTCCCATCCAATTAAATTATATATATTGTTGTTCATTTGGAAGGCCATCGCCTACATACCTACACTTTCCACAATTTACTGTGAATATGATTATTACTGGACCCATATATGATCGAATACTGTACAAATAGTATCCAGTAACCGTGGTAAACAGCCAAATATTCAGGGCCGGCGCAAGCTCTGCGCCAGGTGCGGCGATTCGCGGCCGCACACTTTTTGAGAAAAAAAGCGAGAGAAAGAGAGGAGAAAGAAGAGATCGAGAGATGAGAGAAGCAAAACGACGATGGAGAGAACGAGCGAAAGTATATAGTTTGTCTAGTGCGGTAGAAGGGGTGTTCGTGCACCTCCCGAAATAAACTTTAATCAATGTTACGATATCAAGAAAAAATGCGTAGAAAAAGATTAGCTGATGTAAAAAATCAAAAAGTGTCCCACGTATCAATTTTTATGCAAATTATGCAAATTAGTATCGCCATACAGAAAAAAAATACATATTGTCGATATTATCTAAACCAAAAAATGTTGATAATTGAACCAAATAAGTGAGCTGGACCTATGTTTGAGAGTCAAAGATCAAGATGGAAACAATCTTGAAAAATACCAAGAACTTTCCAGATGACCATTTTTAATATGCAGAAAATGAGGGTCGCCATTAGCTAAAAATCCATTTTGCCGTTTATCTTGACCCAATATTCACACCTGCTCAATAAGATGGCGAAAACTATTTTTTGATTATGTAGGAGGGATAATTTAAAAGGTATCATAATTTTAGGTTCATGTGTCACTAAATGTTCACTGCAAATAAATAAGAAAGAGGCAAATTAGGGCATCAAGGTCGAGAGCTTACATCACCCGTTTAGTCTCGTTTGGGGGGGTAAATGGTAAGAAACTTTGTGGCCAAGTAAATTAGACTTGCACATCTTACATAATACTCTAGCGTGATGTGACCCCGTTTTGCTGGAGTTAAAACCAAACCAGATCCAGAATAAAATTGGAACATTTTCTCTTAAATTCAAGTAGCAATGATACAAGCAATGTGAGACTGGTTGTATCATGCCTAAAAGAAACCGTGCACGGACAGAACTCTACAGTCTCCAATGACACTCTGCCAACATGCAAGTGTGAGATCACATTGTATCATGGTAGTTTACCACCCTCAGTAACTTTAAAGGAACTGCAGGGAGGTGAAAAAAAATACTGGCCAAAGACGTTCTAAAATCATCGCAAAAACAAGCTATCACATTTAGGCTCATAAAAATCTGTACTCATTAATTACATTTTAAAGCATTAAGCCATTTTCTCTTGAAATCAATTGTGTGCCATAATTAAAAGACTAATGTAACCACTGAGACAGTGACAAGTTGTAATCAAGCCAAAGAGAAAACGTCCGGAAAAAGTGAAGAAAGGATTCTTCGGTCTTGACGCATCCGTCTGTTGCTATGGCGTTAAATCAACGGAGGCAAATAGAACGACGTATGTTCGTCAGGCGCCAACCAGAGATTTGTTAAGTTTTGTATGACATTGGATCTCATATCTTCAAACAGTGAGATCCTTGCTGTATCTTTGACCCTTGCTTTGTGTGTGGTGCTCGTGTAAGGGTGTGGGTATGTGTGATCTTGGATATGAAAACGACCATATCGATCTGAGAAACCTGCTGTGCTGAAACACCTACAGAAGGACCCAATGAAAAACCATATCTCTTTCACAAAGGTAGAATCACCGCAAAAAAGTATGCAGTGCATTTTGGGAAAACTGTTATGAAGTATTGCACAGGCTTACACTCCTGGAAACATGAAAGTGTAGAGGTGTGCGCTCTCCTTCGTCGCAGGGCTTTCAAAAAAGTCCAAGACCCTTCGGTATGTTTCTGGGTGGGGAGTCCCAGGTGCAGAGATGAAGGCCTAATCCAGGGCACGGGCATCTGCCTGTGCATGCCAATTAAACCTGATTAAAAAGCCCCTAACAATATTCTTGCCATATGGTAGTATATATAGATCGTTTCATTCTCAAAAAATGGCTTTGTGGAATGGAGAGACATCAGGAAACTTGGGCCAATGCGCGTGGAGTGAAAATGGCCCGGGGGGATTTGTTGATTTTAAGCTAAGCTACCCTGCAACTTATTGCACTTGCATAGATGTTTAAAACTTGCACTAGCATACGTCATTTTACAAGGATATTACCATGCAGAGGAACTGGATATGGTCAGCAGCGTATTGAAGTTCTCGGACGGCAGCTCCATGTAGTCGACCTGCGTAGAGGCCAAGTAGGTCTATGGCTCATGCACAGCCTGGCTGAATATTACCAAAGGAGGAGCGAAATCTTGACAAATCGAGAAGTTGAAACCAGACCCTTTTCATGGGCCAGTGACTCCCTTTGCTCTTCAAGAGGAGTTAGACTTAAGGGTTGCTTTCTGGGTAACGCCTTTAATCTCTACATTTGTCACGGGAAAATAAATTTTGGTGGGAAAGATGGGTCCCCGGAAGACAATCTACGAGGAGGGGGGGGGGGGCATGCCTTCTCCGGTGAACAGTAAATACTTCCGGTTGTGTATCGTCTCCCAGCAGACGATGATATCCAACTCGTTAAAGATCAGAGTTTTTCGCTGATCACAGTTAGGAATCTGATCACAGACTGATAGCATGCGATATGGAAACTTATATCATTGTCGGAGATGTCACGCATAGGATGCTGCTCCAATCTTTATCCTGCATTCCTTTAAATTTACTGAGGTGTAAACTACTACGATGCTTAATGCTTTTAAAAGTATTAATGATTAACAATATTGTAGTCAATGGTTTGATAATCTTGTTTTTGGGATGGTTTTAGAAACGCCGACGGTCCTTTTGGCCAAGTAAATTTTGCTCCTGTAGTTCCTTTAAAATACTGAGGGTTTAAAAACCTACCATAATACAATATGGATATCACACTTCCATGTTGGCAGAGAGTCATTGTAAACTGTGGAGTTCTATTCTTCACATTTGCTTTTCAAGCATGATAACAACACAGTATCAGATCCCTCTCGCGTTATGCTTGTATCATTTCACCTTTAATTTAATAGAAATGTTACAAGTTATTATGTATAGAGTCTAAATTTACTTGGCAATCGTTCTTTATAATTACCCACAAACTAGACTATCACATTGAAGGCCCTAATGTGCATAGTCTTAGTATTTGCAGTGTAAACAGTTAATGCCAAATAAACTAATTTATTTTATGAGTGCCGTTTAAATTATCCTCGACCTAAAAGCATAGGTCTCGTCAACTTATGTGGGCAGGTATGTAGAATATTGGCCACGATACGCCCAATATGGATTTTGGCTAATGTCGACCCTAATTTGCATATTAAGGAAGGTCATCATATGGACATCTTGTAATTTTCACAATGGTTCCATCTTGATCATTGACCCTCGAAACATGGTCCAGTCCACCTCATTTGTTCATTTATCAACAGTATTGGCTGAGATATATCAAATTGTATTTTCTGTAATGGCGAATACTAATTTGCTTTAGGTCATCATGTGGAATCTGTATTCAAATGGTTCCATCTTAACTTGGACCCCGAACATAGGTCCAGTCAACCTCATTTGTTTTTCATTTATAACAGTATTGGCTGAAATATCAAAAATTGTATTTTCTGTAATGTCGATACTACTTTGGCTATTAGTCATCATGTGACATCATTGTAATTTTCAAAATGGTTCCATCTAATCTTTGACCCTCGAAACATAGGTCCAGTCACCTTATTTGTTCATTTATATCAACAGTATTGGTTGAGATATATCGAAAATTGTTTTTTTTTAGCTATGGCGACCCTAATTTGCAAATTACGTACTCGCCATCCATGGGGACATCTGGTATTTTCAAAGAGGTTCCATCTTGATCTTTGAACCCTCGAAACATATGTCCAGTCACCTCATTTGTTCATGTATCATATTTATCGACGTATTGGCTGATATATATCGAAAATTGTATTTTTCTGTCATGCGTATACTAATTTGTCATAAATTTGGCATAAAAATGATACGTGGACACTTTTTTATTTTTTGTAACATAGCTATCCTTTTCTACGCATTTTTCTGATAATAGTGACATTGATTAGAAGTTTATTTCATGGTGGTCACTGGTGACACCCCTTCTACCCACTAGACTATAATGGGAGAGAGGGAGAGATAGAAAAGAGGAAAGAGGTTAGGGAGATCGTGCGAAAGGGAATTGAAAGTTGCGATTGTCTTTAAAAAGTACGGGTATTCCAAAATTAGGTAATATCAATGCGATCCAAGGGAGCCGTCGTTCCCTTCCCCACTAACTCGCCGAAGAAATCAATGCAACAATGACACTTAGCCTACTTTATACGGAAAAATTCTTTAAACCCATAAACTATTTTAAAAAATTTCGCGCTATGCGCGGTTAAGGTGCAACGAAGAGATTTCGCATAACATGTTCCGAAAAAATAATCAAATGTGATTTAAAAGCTTCTAGTCAAAAATAATGCTCATGTGACATGACTAATCTATCTGAGATCCATTTTCTTTGGTACAATAATTGTGAATTTGCGAATTACTAGTGTTACACACCTATGTTTTACATTGAAATTACGCAAATCAAAATCGCCTTTTGTTTTCACTTCCAAGGCATTTCTGTAGACACATACAAGGAAGAAAATATATTTGGGTCCATACTATATTATAAAGAATTTACTGCATGTTACACAATATATGGATGCCCCAAATCGTTCGTGCACCTATAGGATTAAATAGACCCACCCGATTTCCGTGGCAGGGCTGCAGGGCCTATCTGGTGTTTGTTTTCCTGCAGGATTTTTAAAAGTGGTACATATGGGACTCTTTTTTAAGCATTATATGGGGACAACTGTCAACTTGCATGAGAAAATGTGTTGTGGAAGCGAACAATGTGCAAGGTTTCTAGCCTCCCGCACTCGCACCTCGTGTCGCTTGCTATAGGAACTCTACATGAACACGTTACATTATGATGTAACTGATTAAGCACAGGGTATATCCAAGAGCCAAAATGTATTACGTTTTGCAGTAATGTGAAGCATAAGAGTCTTTAGAATTCTCATGAGTCACTTTTTCCACTGACGAATTTACAGAAAGAAGAAAACGGCAGTGTTCAAAGATAGGAATCTCCAATTTCAGTATGTGTTGTAGTAAGTGTCCGAACGGCCAGTAATGACTAAAACTTCCGATTTTGTCCTTATTAGGTTGCTTCTGGTCTATCATTTGCAGGGTATGTTGGTATACACTTGTTACAAACATACAAAAATCTGATTTCGTATGATTTTTTTTTTTTTTCGATTTTCAGATTATGCAAAGTAACATATTTTACTTTTTCTTTGATCACACCAATTATAAACGTAAACCATTCACAAATTTCAAATTGTTTGGATCAAAATTTGCAGAGCAGGCGTTTTGGACATCGAACCATTGCAAAGGGTTTCGTGGCTTCGCGGGGGGGGGGGGGGGGGACCACCACACCCACACCCCTCTCAATCGTCTTGATTATGAACTCCTCATGAACATTTACAACGAGAGCCCATCTAGATAACACAATTTTCCCGTGTCCTTAGGGACGCACCATTCTACTTCAAGGGTGTTGGTAAGGTTTTTTTTTTGTAACAAATCACCCATGCATAACGAGCACAAAACAAAAAAACAAAAAAACTAAAACTTTTTCCCATTTCCAGTAAAAAACAAAAAAAACACCTTTACACAACTTATATAGGGTTAAAACAACAGAAAAAAATGCCCTGTTACAACGGAATATACTATATTCCATAAAATTTTCAAATATTAAAAAGTAATTACAGACCTAATTTAAGTGTAGGGCCTTTCTCCAGTTTTGAGAAAAGACCATTGTCATTGAACGTTGCACGTGCTTCGTTCAAAAATTATTAGCCTTACACCAGTTTTAGGTTTACTTTTTCAGACCGTTACTCAAAGTATTACTATTTTTATATTAATGACTGAATTTTAAATTGGGTATATAAAAGAAATAAAAATAAATACTCATAATTTTCGCACGCACCCACACCCTTATTCGCGTAACGCTGGTCACATACTGCATTGGGCCATTAAATCAGCAAAATCTAAAACAAAGTTGATTTGCTTTGCAAAACAGTCGGCATGCATTATAACATAATATTGTTACATAATTTGCATGACAATGTGTTTTGGAAAGTGAACATTGCAAGGGTTCCGCATTTTCATGCACTCACCATCACGGCGTACGTCCCATTGCACTTTGCATAAAAAATGTTTAACACCTATATATATTTTACTTTGTACACCGTTTTGCATCTACCTATAAGCATTATTTCTAATTGTTTTCATCATCAAATTGCATGGAAAATCTTTTTTGTGGACAGCGAACATCGCAAGGTTCCGCGCTTTGCGCTGGAGGGGGACACCCTCCCGCAACCCACCCCCGAGAACAGTTTTATACGAATTTCCATGAACAGTTTATGCTTTTAGTCAAACAAACGGAATCAACTATATATTTTACTTTTTAAAAACGGTGATCATACCCCTTACGGAATCACACCACTAAATACTCCGATAGACTTTGTAAAAATGACCTCTTACCAAACGTCGATTTCTCCTATATAGCGACTGTTATTTTCAAAACTGATTTTTTTGGGTCGGGGATATTAGTACCATACCTCTTCAACAACATGAAAAAAGTCATAATGATTGAAGCTGATTTTTGAGCTACAGAGCATCGAAAGATTGGCATGTGTTCAAAACGTCCACGTCCTAGTTGAATGTTACTATAATTAAAATTGCACGTTTTTCCCTCCTTTCCTCCCCCACCCCCATAAATTATCAAAAATGGCACAGACAAAAAATCTTTACCACCCAATGGTTTGTACTAGTCCCCACATTATGAATTAATTTCAAATTTCATTTAAAGACAACCTTATCACAACAATTGTGACTCCTCATTTAGGCAAGGGCCATATTTGGGAACGCCACCAACACTGTCCAGGCACTGACGTCGTCTTCTACACTTAGTTTTTGTGGTGTGATTCCTACAGAGTCCTGAAAAAAAAGGTTACACTTTTTTTGTCTTCATATTCTTCAAAAGTGTATGGACGTATAAATTCGTTGAAAGATATTTATTACCACAATATCGTGTTAGAACCTGGGTGAAAAATAATGTTGAAAACAACGCTCAATAACAACATGGCGGCTGTGTAGAGAAACTAGTCAAAAACAATTTGCACACACGTAAGTAAGTGTTTACCAATAACCAAACCATTGCGTGAACTGCCGCCACTCAAGAACAACTACTGACCACCTTCAATTTTTTGTGAGGTGTTTTAACCCTTGAAAATGAAATGAGAGAAATTTTTCAAATCATGAAACTGAACCAAAGAGGCGTATACTTGAATCACGTGAATACACTTTCAAAAATCAATGTCCAGTTACAAAATAATTTAATTATAAGTTTGATTCAATTGGAGAGAATTTTAAATTAAAAAGGGCCTTCATTTTTCTTGTCATTCACTTTTATCATTCATGTTTTGAAAGCTTAGCTTAGTATTTTAGCTCTAAAAAATAAGGCATTTTACAACTGAGGATCTTTTTGTTTCTTTTTTTTACAGAGATTAATCAATCCCAATTCCATGTCTGGGTGCGTTTGTCCAGTTTGAGTGTATCAATCTTTGCTATAATGATTGCCAACGAAGTGTCATAGACTTACTGTGTGCAAGTTGTTTTTTCACCTTTTTTTTTCTCCATATGGCGGCCAGTTTGTCATTTCGGCTTTGTTTTCAACGCCGTTTTCACCATGTTCCAAACAATATTGTAGTTAATAGTCCTACGTAAATTTCTGTTTATGTCTGGTCATTTTGAGAAATTTGCATAAGAAAAAGTGTAACATTTTTGGACCACTCTGTATAAGCATTATAAAGCAATATACACATGTTAAGTGAACCAGCTGGTGGCAAATTTCAAGTTGTTTTCTACAAATTGCATGGGAAAATGTGGTTTTGGAAGCGAATATTTAAAGGTTCCCGCTTTGCGCGGATGGGGACGTCCCCCCCGCCCACCCAGGACAGCTTGAAATAGGAATTCTACATAACATCTAGCACTTTCAAACAAAACTTAACCTTAACCCTCACCTATATTTTCCAACTTTTTAACTAAAACCGTTGATCATACCTATCAACATTATTTCAAATTGTTTTTTTATCAAATTTGCATTGAAAAGTTTTTTGGGGAAAGTGAACATTGCAGAGTTTCGCGCAGGAGGGGGGTCCATGTGGTCCTGTATCATAATTGTGGGCCAAAATCTCGTGTCTGTATAGCTACTACTACTATGCTCACGGAAACTTTATTAGCCCGCCGCACACCACTTTCAATTTGCTTCCCGCCGGTCTGCATATTTATTCTTGTATCGAATTATTGCGAATGTAACTGGATGATAAAAGGAAGGCCTCTAATTAATGAATTCAACATCAATTAAAGGACAAACGAAGACGCAAACGTTCGAGAGTGTGTTATAATTGCATTGAATTGGTACGATGCTGAAACTTGCTGTTTTTTGTGTAATCAATAGTGTAATATGGATCCTGGTTTCCTACCGAAATCATTTTTTTACCAGAAATTCCTGTCCCACAACGCACCAACGATATACGAGTAGATATGCATCACGCCATGCACGCTCGTGGTTTAGTGCGCCTCCTTTAAACTACGCGCACATTTTGTGGCGCAAAAATTAACAAGTCATCAAAGGTAACTCGTTACTCTGGTAAACTTTAGTTGCAGCAACGGTTTTTCGCACAGTATGAAACAGCAAAATGACCGTATGACACAAAACACCATAGAATATATAATATGCGCTATTTATTTATCTACTCGTACATCGTTGGTGCATGTGTGGGATAGGAATTGCGGTAAAAAATGATTTCGTTAGAACCCAGGTCCCCGTTACGGCGGTCCGGACAGTGTGTATTCCTGTTTCACAGACGCGAAAGTTTTAATCTAACATTGGTACTGAGTACTGCGCGAGAGCTTAACGTTATCAGTCCTCATAGAGAATGTTATCTATTTGAAACTAAATCTCAAAATTATCCCCTGAAAAACGGAGGGATTCTATGGAAGTTTTGGCATCAGAGGTTCCGTTACTATGTTTTTGTTTTAAGTATGTTCGTATTGGGGGTCTGAACCTATAGAACTTAGCGAGAAAATTGAACGTTTTTGTCGGCACTTCGGTACTCGCAGATACGGAAAGTTAACAACGCAATCCTCTACGGGCGGAATCCTTTTTCCCACACTGCCTTCGGTATTATTCAGTCTTGAGAATTTTCAAACACTGGTTTCAATTATTTTTTCAAATTTTAGAAACAGGAATTACGTACTTACCGGACCACCGTAGATCCACGTATTGCGGTTGTCACCACCCGGGGGCCACTTGTATTCAAATGTGGACATGATGCGTGAACAAGAAAACGCGTAAAGGTATATTTTTTTCCAACAGGGGCGATGTATGCGCGTACATTGATTAGTGTGTCAAAAATAAAAATGTGGAAAAAAAGTATGTTTTTTTCTAAATCCTGAAATTGTGATGTACGTGTAATACTCAAATTAAGCAGAGATCAAAAATATTGTAAAGCAAAGCAAGATAATAAAGGTATATTAACGACAAAATGCATTGCTTACTTGTTTCGGGTAGCACAACTTCCAGAAATACTTCTTTAGTGTAGCAAAATCAGACAAAAAACTTGTTTAGGTATATTTTTTAGTCGGTGGAAATACTTGTTGAGGGTGCTTTTGGGAAGTCCATGTTCACGATCATATC
>JAMKCH010034229.1:0-10961 GCA_023653785.1 Ophioderma brevispina
TAAGTAAACTGCTGCCCAATCTTCAGAATCTGTCATCCAAAAATACAGGCAGCTACCCCATGCGAAATCACAAGATCCAAAAACGCAAGTTTTAGCTGCGAAAATTATTTTTTCAATTTTCAAGGGGCCAGGTACCCATATCAAATATCCAGAGGAATGCTCAAATTTGGTGTATGTAATATCTGGGTGATTCTAGACTCCAGAGGGGGAACAGGCTTAAGGCAAACTTTTGATAAGGATATGCCGAGTGCCGAAGTGGGTCCTACACACATTATTCTTTAAAAAGCGCCCACTGGGTGGGTGGTTGACCTGTGAACGGTTACTCAGGGTATTTAAATTTACAACACAGAAGAATTTCTTGGACCTTTCTGTGTGCAAATGTCAGCAAGTGTGACTCAACTCCTTCATGGTTTTACCATTTTCCATAGATAGGACACAGTAAAGGAAAAATATTTTCTTTTTTGTCATATTATGGCGTTTTTTTTTATGTTCTTAAATGTGTAAGTCTAGGAGCATTGTGATTCTCAAATGGACCATGAAGGAGTTGAGTCACATGCTGAAATTTGATATTAAAAAAGCGCAATGTATATCTCTCTCTGTTGTAAATTTCAATACCTGCGTAAGGTTTACATGGTCAATCCAACCACCACAAGCGGGCGCTTTTTTAAAGAATATTGGTGTGGGACCATTTTGGACATCACCATATCCTGTTAAAAGTTTCTTTAGCCTGTACTCCTTTAGTGTTGAGATATGCTAGGTATTACATACACCAAATTTAAGCATTCTCTGGATATTTGATATGGGCACCAGGCTCCCTGAAAATGAAAAAATAATATCCGCTAGCTAAAAATTGCGTTTTCGGATGCTTGTAACTTCAATGGGGTGAGATGCGGTGTTTCTGATGGCAGATTCTGAAAAGAAGGGGCCAAAAGTACCTGATTACAATTTGAGCTTGGTACCCCTTCCAATTATAAGATAGGAGTCTCTGAAAATGAAAAAAAGTCCACATTACGTCGTGAGTCGGCTTTAAAAGGGGGTCTCGCAGTACTTTTAACAGGCCGTAATTTTGAAACGGCTGGACTATGAATTAAATTTTATGTATGTCAGCATACCCACAGAGGAACAATTTCATGGACTTTTATCAATCTGAGGAATCAACTTGGGGCCTCTAGGTGATTCGGCTGGAATGGACCCAATGAGCTGACTTGCAGGTTGTTGGCATGAACCCCGGGGCACGCCCCCTGAAAGCACTCCCCCAAATACGCCACTGGATATGGGTCAATGTAAAAACAAAAGCCATTTGAAGGAAGAGACACTAAGACATACAGAAAAATGGAGCCCCCATTTTTTAAAGCGGTTTTCCTTTTCGCTATTTAGAATGAGCTTATCAAGGTATTCACACTAAAGTGAATAAGCCAGAAACACTGCCTTGTAATAAGAAGATGATTTAGTATTTTCTGTCATGCATGTCAGAAAAACCAAAGTATGCTTCTCATAGGGTTCGATTAAAAAAGCAGGCAAGTTCAAAAATTAGATTTGGGTTTCTTTCTTCTACTTCTGTATATGCAAAACAATAGATTAAAAAAGACCCGTGGAAAGAAAATGCCTAGCTCTGTGAAAAATATAGAAAAAGCCACCACCCCACAATGTAAATTTTCTCAAGAATCCTAAGCAGTGAGTGAAGCTAAGAGCCCTGCGGTCCGTTCCTCAAACTTGTGCGTAAAACCTACGTGTATTGTCAATTGTTGTCGCAAGTCCGAAATCTCAGAACTTTTCGTACCAGTTACAGTGCTTTGGACAACTTGGTCCACTCAGGATGACGTAGTATGCACATAGATTTACGACTGAGTTTCGGGAATGGACCAGGTCATTACTAGGTAGGAAATGGTACAATAATATCATATTTCCTTTCCTATGATTGGTTGCTACCTAGGATACATTTGAGGACTACCTGGAGATGTTCATCCAGTTTGGTTATGTTGATTTACTTTATCGTCAAAAGTCCCCATTGCCGCTGTGTGTGCCCTGTTAAACAATGTCATCGAGGTGTTGAGCGACGCTTTTAAAATGTGCAGTACTATGCAGAAGACCGTTTGGACATAGAGTGCAGAATATCTTGGGACTTGGCAGGTGGGTAACAAAGAGTTTCAGTACTATGCTGTCCGATCAAAATATTTGCGTAGAGCTGCGAAACCGATAGGATTCACATACCACCCCGGGGAAAATTGCTTCATAACCATGTTTATTGATTTAGCTTTGTGTGTGTGTGTGGTGTGTGCATGTGGTTGTGACGTGTTTGTGTGCAGATACTCAATAATCTTGGTGGGGGATGGTTTTAGCCTTTTTAAGTTCCCCATAATTAAAATGCACCGAGAGATTTCAAATACAGGTTTCCCTAAAAAATTTTTAATTTTCGGTTTTTTTGTTTTTTTGCACTGGTGTAAAGTTTCTATTACAAATAGTCCATATCTGAAATGATTAAGCTGAAATTTGTTTGTTTGTAAAAAAATTGTGAAATTTCTAATTCGTAGAGGAGCAATAACAAAATTCAGCCTATGTTTTCTATTGACATGAGGTAAGCAAACACCAATCAACCTTTTGTTTTCATTTTAAGTTTATTTCTCTAGCAAATAAAAGGTAGTAATCTTTATGTGTCTAATCAAAATGAAATCACTACATCTTACATAACTATGAATGACTTGAAATCTCTTTTGCACCTTTAATCTGTATCAGGTCTTACAGCCTGAACCCAAATAACATCTTATGGAATAAAAGCATAAATCCTAGTATTGCACTTATTCCCATTCACAGACAAAACCCCACCCCCCAAAAAACTTTTAAAAAAAGAAAAAACCTCTTTAAAAAAAATAAATGGGTCCTTTGATCTAAGCAAACAAACAAAAATTAGAGACATTCATTACCACCAATTACACATTTATTGAAAAAGCATAATCTAGTATTACACTCAATTAAAGACAGTCCTGTCACTCAAACAGTTGAAGGAAGTGTTAAACAAATTTGGTGCATTTGACACTCAATAAGCAAATAATTGTATATCTAAGCTTGTACATTTGTTCTGTCTAAATACAAGTCCAATACCTAAAATAGTTTAAATTAAATCCATGTCTAATTGGTCCATTGTTGGATACTAATAAAATTAGAAAAATGTAATCTAGTATTGCAGTTTATCAGTTAAAGAAGACAGCGCGCATTATCCTCAAAACATTTTGAGCAGTTGTCTAAAAACTGGTTTATTTTGACATCTACTAAGAAAAAACCCCTTACCTACCCTGTAATACCCACCCTACTCTCAACCCTCAACCTCATTCCAAAATGACCCCATACCACCCCATATTACCCACCCCCCATAGCACCCCATAACCCCATAAATAAATGTTAAATGTAGATATTATATGACGCCTTGACAATTAGTCCAAAGCGCTTGACTTTCGCATGTCCTAGTCTATGTCACATTTTTACATATTGAAAATATCAATAAATAGGAGAAAAAGGGCAAGAGTCACATATGTCATTGCCTGAATGTTAACAATTATTTTTAATTTGTCTTAGGATAAGGGTTTTTGTTGATGTATGGCCATAATCAAAAGAATTTGTTTTCCCAGTTAGAAATATAAAGTGTATGTATGGCACTCTTTCTCTCTTTCTGAGAAACTATTGCACCTTGCATTAATACAGTTTTTTTCTTTTCCACAGGCACTCTAGCGTCCTGTTCTTTTTATTATCATAAGGATCTCAAAATAAAATAACCAGCAGTAAAATACATGTACATGGTATAACCCAAGATGTTCATACAAATTGCATTATTGAATTGTTACAGTTGGATACAATTCCATTTGTTTACTTACCCATTCGTTTTTATTGTTCTTCATTCTGCAATAAACTTTTCAGTATTGTACACAGTTCTTTATTAACATTTTCGCCTGATAATGGTTATATCAGGTTTAGAATTGCATCTAGCATTATAGATAAATTGTGCTTTGCATAAGAATGGTTACATTCAGTCAAGATTATTATCATCTAAAAAAAACCCATATAACATCTTTTCATAGTGAGAGTTACCCCGCTATTAAATATGTGATCTTGAACCGCCTCCAGAAAATGGCATACTTCCCACATTGCCAGAAAAGATGAATAATAGTTTCTGGCTCAGTAATTACAAACACGTACAGATATTTGAATTGACAGCCATATTTATACAGGGTTTCATTAATACCAATAAATACTAGAAGAATTTTTAAACTGAAATCCTTCATTTAGTTCGCCTGGGAGGAGACGCAATGGTCTTTCTATAAGAAAATTTCATTCCATCTCAATCCTATCTTGAAAAATAATGGCCCACTTAGTTTCTCTGATTTAGGCGTTTTGAACAACTTCCTCCAAACACATACTGTGGACCCAACTTTACAACTTTCTTATTAATTGAACCTAAGTAGCATACAATCTTAGTAATGCATGTAGTCAATGTCCTCCCCCCTCTTGACACTTCTATTCCATAACTTGTAATAGCATGAAAAAAAATAAAAAAAATAAAAAAAATAAAAAAAATAAAAATATTTGGTTTTTAAAACAACAAAAAAAGAAAGTTATAATCCGGGGCATCCAACAGATCAGTGATATATTGAACACCTTTTCATACCATCTCTCTTGGAAAACTGTACTTTGGATTAATTCTAATATGACTATTATTCCAGACAATCTGGTTTCCAGAATTACATTAAGGTTTCAAATGTTAAGTACACCATGCATTAAGAATTTCAGATATGAAAGCATTTTTAATTAATTACTACATTTTCATTGGGTTTTAATGTTACATTCCCAAAACAAGTTGCCTCCGATTTGTTGCATAATAACTATACAAACATTTCGCAATTGCCAGTATATTAGCGGTCTCAAAGGTGCTTAATCCATGCAACTTTCAGACCATTGATAATTGACGGGATCTAACCAATTTTTAAACCTCCTTTCTCATAATCCCCATTATATTTTGCTACTTATTTTGTCTGGTTTCCCAGACCAAAATAAAGTTTAAAAATAACCGAGTGAACTTCTTGAAAAGTCCTCTGGTGGCATTGGCAAAACGGAAAAAAGAAAAACTAATTGGGAATGGCCAAAGTACTTAAACATTTTAATTGTGCCGATGTGGGCTTAGTCTCTCATGGACCAGATTCTTCTCAAATTTCCTTTAATTTTTTAAGTTTCGGAACAAGAGTTCAGCTCAATAAATATTGTTTAAAACTGAGCCTTAAATACCCACACACACCCAAAGAGAACTGGAGTACTTGTATAATTCATACCAAATTCTGATATATCAGTGGATTATCCCGATAGGAACCAGATAACGCCTTCTGATTTATCCAAATTAACTTTAAGGACCGGAATATATCTTAAAACAATTTAGAATATCAATAACTCTACAACGTGATTTTTTGTCTGTAAGGTAAATTGTAGTATCATCAGCATATCGCTAATGTAATTTCCGTATCCCCAACCTTAAGGCCCGCAGCTTTCTATCATTTCTAATAGCAATTGAAAATCTCACTACACTGCAAATAATAGAGTACAGGACTGAGTGGGCACCTTGACGAGACCGCAAAAAAGCCTAAAACATTTCCGAAGCATGCCATATTCATAACCTGATGAATATTGTTATAAAAACCTTAACCCATTTAAAATCAATTCCTCACCAAAATCAAAATTTTAAAGATTTAAAGATAAAAGACCATTCAAGGTTACAAAGGCTTTTTGAAAGCAATTAAAACATAATACCCGGTAAATTATACACCAAATATTGACGCCTATCAGTGCAAATAGTAAAAGCTTCAGACAAATTTGGGGTTTAGCAATCACAAATATTTATTATATCATGATTACAGTTATTTGAGCCATGGGTTTATGAAAAAAACTGTCATTTCATTGGTGGATACTATATCACATAACATAAAATTTGAGACTAGTTCCATAAAATTTCACAGGAGGGACAAAAATCCCATAAAAAGCTACTATTTCCCCCATCACGGGAAATAGTTCATTTTTATGGAACTTTTGTTGGATTTTTTTGCCGTTTGTTAGGTGTTTTATCTTTTTTTTTGTTTATCCCCCACCCCCCCCCCCCCCCCCCCTCGCCCCGACGCCCCCCCCCACCCCCCCGGCTTGGTATCTTGACTATAGCCTTGAGTTACGGTGGCAGCTGATCTCGACACGTTGCTTAACAAGTTTTGTATTTATAGTATTATATAATATTTTTATATTTATATAAAACAAATATTGACTGCCTA
Source organism: Ophioderma brevispina (assembly GCA_023653785.1). Taxonomy (NCBI): domain Eukaryota; kingdom Metazoa; phylum Echinodermata; class Ophiuroidea; order Amphilepidida; family Ophiodermatidae; genus Ophioderma; species Ophioderma brevispina. Next base: position 6,297 of record JAMKCH010034229.1, read on the forward strand.
TCGTCGTGAAATGGGTGCAAATACCTCGCCTCGCCTCGTGACTGGAGACCGTGGGCGTACTATTTGTCCCCTCGCCCTTCTCGGTCGCGGGGAACATAGTAGGCGTACGTTCCCAGTCACCTTGGGTAGTTATTTGCACCATTTCCCTCCATGAGCCAGTCAATATTTGTATACTATCACGATGTCTTGAAAGGAACCATGCCGATATCAATCATTAAAACAAATTGACTGCCTATATTCCTGTAATAGTAAAATGTATCCATTCGGTCAGTCAAATTTGACCTCATGTATATTTTTCACTACTATCACACTCTTCGCAATTCATCTTTGGATCCTATTCACAAGTATAGCTGGTAATATTTGGTTTATATAACTCACCTCTTATCACAGTGAGTTGTAAAATGGGCATGGTTAAAAAATATTGCAATTGCATGAGTGAAATCAAGAATTTTTATTATCATTTGACTGTTGTTGATATACAGGAATGCCATTGAAGTAATGTGAGTGATAGCATAATAGTTAACTGGGCCTATTATGGATAGGACAGATGGATAAGATACTTCCCAGGACATGAGCTGCCACACAAATTCTTCTGTTCATTGTGTTTAAGAGTTTGGATTACAGCTACTTCAATTCACAACAGAATTTTCTATGTATTGTAGAAATGCGAATATGAAATGTAATGTACATGAGAGTGAGCTAAACCACAGTTGCTGTCAAATACATCTGTGTATTACCCTTTGTCCGAGGGTGATGTAACGTATCGAAAATGATTTTGCGACAACCTTACTGCTGATTATTTGCTCATGGACAACATGCGGTTTTACTAGTGGCTATAACATGGGGTTCGCATAGGCGTCCCGCTGGCCAAATCCGGCCCGCCATCCATGAAGTTTTGGCCCTCGACTTTCTCTAAATATAAAGGGAATAACATAATAATTTCAGTGTATGGCCCTCAGTAGGGAACTGCTTAACATGTCGTCATTCTCGGCCCTATTCAGCTAATATAATTGAGAACCACGGGGCTATAAGGTCCACAACTAATGATCGCTTTGTTGGCCCTAACGAAAGTATTTTGCTGGAGATATAGGGCTCTATACAGGATAAATCAGATGTTGTAGTGCCTGACACAATTTGGGTAACAAGACCACTTCTCTAGTTTTGGACGATTTGCGTACAAAATCCTTCTTTATTAAATGGCAATGTCTGGATGTATGTAAGGATGTACGTGTGGTAAGTGTGTGTGTCTGGACACAAAAAAGGTAAACCTTTGCCCATAACTTTTTTCCAGATGAGCTAGAATGACCCAAATCTTAGATATATTGTAGGAGGGCAACAAGCCCCTACTAACCATTTAATCCATTCCCCCCCCAGGGTCACTCCCCTGGGTCGGACCAGGGGGTGGGGGAAAAATTCAAAAAGGTCAACATTTACCAAAAAAGTAAACATTTTTGCCATAACTTTTTTCCAGATGAGCCAGAGTATGCAAACTTAGTATTTGTAGGAGGGCACAAGCCCTAAATCGTTTTTTCTAGATGATTTAGAGGAGCCCAAACCAATAGCATTTTAGTCTATAGACTGAAAGTGTTTAGACTTATGCTTTGATCAGGCGCCTAGGCGAACCGCCTAACTGCCCGATATGGAGTTTGTTGAGGTTTTGGTCCAACAGTCCACTTAATAGCTTCAAGTGCCTTCCTTGCAGGCAGACTGGCTTATCGGACTATTTTGGTCTCCACCTTCTTAGGTCAAGTAATGACTATACATACACATGGACACCCATATTATTCAACGCCCCAGAGCTCCACATACCCTAGGGAGAACAAAGCAATCCGTCCGTCGATAACCGCCAAATTGGCGTTTACTAGATTTTATTGGTTTTCTTTTGTTGGCTCCCTATTTTTGTCCATCTCAAGTCACCTTCAGCTGATTGGAACCATTTCACATTTCCTTTTGAGACTCGCCTAAATTGCTTCTCTTTGTTTGCCTGTCTCACATGTAGGTGGTACTACTGCATATTTTGTCATCATACTAATTAACTAGTCCAACACAGCTTTTTGGCCCCCCGCACAACACATGGCTTATACTGCAGATGGGCGAAAGGCAGCCAAGCATTAATTCACTCTTACGACTAAATCGATACTCAATGACCTTCTAAATGTGGCACGGTTAATAGAACTGAGGAAATCATGTGCGTATAATTTTTGGGAACAAGGTTAGTATTATGAGCTCATTTGCTATTTCAAAAAATGGGATTAAACCACACTTGTGGAGCCATCTTAATTACACACCCCATAATTCTTGTTGTTTATAGTGGCATGCAATTTCATGCTTCAATAAAATAATCAATTATGATTTGCATCTTTAAACATCGTATCCAAATTTCGATCAGTTGATCGTAATTATGATCACAGGACGATCTTAATTTTTATTATTTGGCCGCCATCTTCAGACTGAACCATGGTGCATGGTCATAATTTATCAAAAATGTCATAGAAAACGAGCTTATTCATCCAAATTGCAATGCGGCCAAATTTGGATGGTAATCATTAAAGCAAATCAAAATACAATTGGCTCCTTCTCTCGCTCTACTATATGGTTCTGAAGGCAGTGGCCCATCTCCAGGGGGCAAGAAGGGGCCATGGCCCCCAATTTTTGATTTTGTCAGTTGAGACAGCCTGTTGGTTCACTGAAGACATTCAGATTTTTTTGCCCAAATGGGGCTTGCAAGCCGATTGCCGGCAAAGTATGGTTACAGTTCAATGGTCAGGGTGTGACAAGTATAATTTTTTACAAAATGGTGCAAGAACTAGCCAGAAGATATTTAAAGCATATAAACCACCAAATTTTTTTCCCAAGCCCCCAAACCCCCACCCGGCTTTTGCCCTGGACCCAATCAGGGGCCCTAAGCAGGCACCTGAACCCCCACGTTTTCTGTCGGTTCAGATGCGACACTGGTCCCCATATCAAAATCCTAGTTACGCTTCTGTTCTGATGGTAATGATTGTTTTTAGATCAAAATGTGGATTGGAAGAGCAAAAAATTATGGGGGATAACTCAATTTTTTTATTACATAAAAAAGTGAGTGTTTTTCTTTCCATAAGGATACGGGCTATTGTAAGTAAAAAAAGTGTAGGAGGAAGGATTAGTAAGTTTTAGAGTTTGAAAGATTAATGGAATTGTGTTGGTTTGATCAACGGTGGAGAAGATCCACATTTTCAGTGCGCATTGGGCTTAACTTATCCAGCAAATAACCCATATTGTACCACATTGAGCAAAATCTCATATTTAAGAGGATATCTAGGAGTTAGGACTCTTTCGATTCTTTGGTACCACTTTCTACTAGTAACCCCAGGCATCACTTGCCTATAGAAAACTATAGACCAACTAGGCAAAATCTTTTCTTAAAACGGTTCCAGCATGGCTGAGTCGACATTTCCTATTTCTTTACATTTTCGTTACCTCAACAGATCCTGATCATATTTCGCAACACCAATTTTTAAAAGTGCAACACTCGGGAAAGTGTTAAATTTCAGATAATATACCCAACCTGGCAGGGCCTTCTCCTGTTTTCGCGAAAGCGTATCAAGATGATGGAGTTGGATTTGACCCAGTTTCATGACGTCAATAGTAAACAAGTGTAAACAAAGCTCACACTGGGCTAACCGCACACATCCGTCACACTCCAGATATCTCTCCTGGTCTGTTCTTCTCTTTCTTTGTCTGGGACTTGAATAAAGCTATTCTGTTCTGAGTCTCCTTGTCGGTAATAACTGGTCACCGCTTGGTGCAGCCGTCTACAATACACAGCACTTATAATCGTAATTGGAAAGCATCAAATAAGATACCTTATTCAATATGATACAACACTAACTACCGCATCTCACGAGAATTCAACTGTGTCACGTATGCAAGAAAACTGGGCCAAGCGCCCTTCCGTTCCACGATGACGATCATGACGCGTATCGCGTACGCGTATTTTTACTCGGACGTCACTTCTGGGTCACAACGCTTGCAAGCGCGATAATCACTTTCATTTTTGGAATTTCCTTTGAAAGCTTGTCCAAACACATTGATATTCCTGCCCCATTTGTAATCAAATATAACGGTTTTCTCAATTACTGCTTCATGCAGATTTTACATGATAATACCAATTACATAATATGATGCAACCATTTTTGGTGTATTAAAATTTTAAAGCATGTCAATGACCTTTAAAGGTTCTTGATTCTCTAACAACCATGAGCCAACAACCTGTGTGAGAGTTTCAGGTATTATGATGTTTAATAGAGTATGTCAAAGTGATCATTTTTGCGTTGTAATTTTTCGCTTCAACATTGGGCTTGTTTTTAATTCGGCTCTTTCACTATTCGCCATAGACCTACACACAAAATAAACATTTTCGCGGGTTATTAATTCACGCTAGCTCAGAAGCGCGCGAAAAGTGCGAAAATTAAAGTAGCGACGAATATTTCCACCACTTTTACAGTAGTTTTGTTTTTCTAATTGCAGCATATATTCTTGCCATCAAGTTCACCATAGCCTATTCTATACCAGACATTCCACATTGGGTTTTGGCAAAGGATGGCTATGTTGGAATTCAACAAGAGAAGCAATCAGTATGGATGGGTTGAGGGGTTTGCTGTTCTTAGTTTGGTTCAAAGTTTG
>JAMKCH010034230.1:0-20931 GCA_023653785.1 Ophioderma brevispina
GGGACATTTCTTAGTTCAAATCCCTTAAAACAAATTTCAAACTTAGAGATAAATTCAACATATTGAATGAGAAATATTATGATAGGCCTGTTACAAAAAAAAATATTATTAAAGCCAGGGGGTAATCACATTATTGAATGGGATATGGGTGTTGGTTGGCGCATGGTGCTTCCTAACCTGGGGGAATTTGGTGTTAGAGGACTCTAAAAAATAGGGGCGTCTTGGTTGAGAGACAGCGAAATTGCCCAAATAAATAGGGTTTTGGGGTGACAAATTCCCCCCCCCCCCGGAGTCTTTTTTAGTAAAATTGTGCACAATTTCATCCCAAATAGGGGTCTTTGGGTGAAATTTTCCCAACATAAGAGTCTTTGGGTCACCTATGGTAAATTTTCAAAAAAAAATATGGGGTCTTTGGGTGACATTTTCAAAAATATGGGGTTTTGGGTGACAGTGATGCTGAGTGAGTAAAGCGGTTCTTTTACAGCCTAAATACCTTATACCTCTAGGGTGCAAAATTCCCGGGAATTTTAGAGTGGGTGGAAAATTTCCATGAAATTTTGGGAATAACGGGAATTTATGGGAATTTTAGGGAAAATTTTCGGGAATTTTCAAAACAATCTTTTGAAATGATAAAATATTAAGGGTCATTTGTTCGAATTAGGATAACTCTTACAACTGAAATGCTACAGAAGAACATACAAGCAAAACAAGTAGTTTAAACAACTGAGAAAATTGAATAACCACAACTCATTATTGTTGTATTCTATCACTCACTGGTCTTGTGTTTGTTCTGATTAACTCCCACCTTGAGTTCACCTTAGAATATGAGAACTGATCTCAAAATCAACTTTAACTTAAAGGTTTGACTGCTTCTGCAAACAGGCATGGACAAGTTTCAGTGGGAAAATCAGCAAATCAGCTAGATTTTTGGAAATCCAAATTCCACAATTTTTTGTAGCCCATTTTTGAGTCGATTTTACTGCATCACCCCAAATTCTATAAAAACAGGATACAAATAAGTAAAACGGAAATTGGATTTCCCTGGAAAATCGAATCGGGGCCAATTTTTTTTTTGATGCCTGAAAATTCTCAGGCATGCTTAATCTTATTGTGTTGCTAAATTATACTGAATTCATGTTCATTTGCAACTGGTTTGTAAACCATATCTTGTAAAGTTTATTTGCTTGCCAAATTATTATAGAGCGGGAGCAAGGACTGGGTCAAAACATTAATCGTTCATGTCCCATACATCTCAGCTTTGACACCTTTGTAGTTAGATGGACCCTCTACGCAATGCAAGGAGTTAGTGGTGTCAAATGTGGTGTCACTTTCAATAGGGGCCCATTTAAGTTTAACAGGGTCAAACTTTTAAATTACTCCAATACAGTGAAATGGATGTCATATTGTCCGTCTAGTCATAAGGATTCCAAAAATGTATAGTTTGTACCATCTATGACATTGGTTTAAAGTTATTGGGGAAAATGGCTAAAAAGTGCAAAAGGTCAATTTCCATTGTACAGGAGTCAAAACAGAAGTTTGCTCCAATTTTGGTAAAAAATGAAAAAAATGGTTCACTAGCTTAATGTGTTCAAAATAAGGAATAGTTTGTAGCATTGCGATGCATAATTATCATTGCTATGTGACAAAATCGGTCATGGGGGCACTATAATCCAATTGGCATTGACCTTCTTGACCTTATCTCAGTAGTAACATTAACACAATCAAAACTAGATTTTGGGGAGTCCTTCATTCCTAGGCAATAATTTGCAAGCATTTAAAATATAATCATAGTAACTTTCAATGTTGACCCCTGTACAAATGGAGTTTGACCTTTTTGCACTTTTTAGCCAGTTTTGTACCCAATAACTCTAAAACCAATGGTCATAGCTGGTACAAACTATACATTTTTGGAATCCTGTGAGTAGACGGACAATAGAATATGGCATACATTTCAACATGATTGGAGTTTATAATTTAAAAGTTGGACCCCTGTGTAAATAAAATTGGCCCCTATTGAAAAAAGTGACACCACAATTTGCAACCACTTAACTACCTTGCATTGACATGGAGGGTCCATACTAACTACTAAAGTGTCAAACCTTAGATGTAGTCCGCATGAACGAAAAAAAATCGCTAAATAAGGCCCTATGATATTCTGCTCGGCTCTAGTAGCCTTGCTCCAGATAAAAGAAAAAGGTGGCATTAATTTATATTTTAAAAGCAGACTACATGTAGAAGGTTTATACTTTGATATTTTTTTAAATTCCTTGTTATTGTAGAATGTAATATCTTTGTGTAGAATACGGTTCATAAATTGAAATTAATTACACTTGCACAAAATTACTTAAATATGTAATGTCGAAAGTTTGTAAAATTTTGTAATAAATGGTCAAATGAGTCTTTGCCAGTTGAGAAACCACTACTTTGATGAGGTTATTTCCAGTTAGGGCATAGAAAAGTCGATTTTCAAAATGAATACATACTGTACAAGGGATGCTTAATAGAAAGAAAAACTATTCAAAATTGCCAAGTTCAAATGCAAAATTCATAGGTCCCTAACACAAGGTATTTTATAAAATGTATTTAAAGTAGTCCAAGGAAAACAAGACTGTTACAAATATTTTTTGTGGTAATGTACTTGTGAATGCGCATTTGACTTTGCAATGTGGCTAGATTTCTATCGAGTGCCCCTTGGACTACCTTTTTTCTGATAAAAAGATGAAAATAACACTTACTTGTAAAACTAAAAGTCTTTTATTAATTGGACCGGATACAGGATGTAATATTTAATTGAAAGAAAGGCCTAACAAACATGGTTTTAATTTATTCCTGGAGACAAATGTTTTAAAATGTTTAAAAACATAATAAATGCCAAAATGAAAATTCCTGAAAATTCCCAATATTCACGGGCCCTTCAAAATTCCCGAAGTTTCCCGGAAAGTTTCCAAACTTCCCGGAAACTTTCCCCCCTTTGCAACCCTAATACCTCCCACATAGGAGTCCCCCTCCCCCAGGGTTAAAAGCTATTTAGAACACAAATTTAATAAAATATTGGCGATATACATTTTAAATATAATCGTTTTCATTGTGTGACTTTGTCACCAATGAGAAGATATTGGTTGGCTATACTAGTACATGTCTCTAAATCTTTTCCCAAACTAGTAATTTGTAATCAGATTTTTGTGCAGGAACATGAATGTAAAACCATGTTGCATGCATCCATTATGGATAATAATGTGCACTGGAATTTGGCATGTGGACAGAATAGCACAATATTCATTACCAGATAAACCTTGTGTTGGAATTGATATCATTCTGTGAAGCCAAATAGTACGCATTGTTTAGATCTAGAGTAAGTAAAGTCGGTTGGGTCCAAGTGTATTGTGAACGGGCTTGTTAGTCTAGATTTGAAGTGCGTTTAAAAAATGGCTGAAGATTTACTCACTGACAATGTACTTCACAGAATGTATGAATTAACTGTAGCGATTGAGTGATACGATAGGAGTATTTCAATTTGTGCAGTCATAAGGTCCAAAGGGCAGGTTCATGTCCATTGACAACACTTGGTATTGGAGTTCATTACCATCATGTCTAGCTAGCTAGCAGACTGGCTTCATCTTGGCCTGCCAAACTGAATGTGCTCAGTCGATTAGACTCTACCCCAAAACCTAACTGTATCTTTATTCACATGGTCATATAGTACAAAGCCAGACTAGGACTGTGAGGAGAATATCAGGCAATAAAGTAAACACGTGTATGAGATCTGTGACATGTTGCCAAATGGGGTGCATCAGGTATAAGGGGTTTGGGACGACAGGATTTTGTGCAATTACTTTTTTTTTCAGAGCTGTTTTCCATCCGGAGGATTTTTGCGGTTCAAGGCAGCGATTTTGGATAATGTTGGCTGAAAATATGGGAAAGCCTTTGTCAGGTGAAAAATAAAACATGATCAGAAGACACGATATAATAAGAATTCTCTTAATGGTAGTCTTTTCTTATAAGATTTTGTTCGCCGAAGATGACGGTTCTTTTGAATGCTTTCCTTTCAGTTTTATGAACAGGTGTGAAACTATTCTTTTGGGCACACTCTTTTTATTTTAAGTCTCTGTTTGCATGGTATAGCATCAGTTGCTGTTAATTATTACAACCCCTTGAGGTCTACTACTTTCTTACAATACATCTGATTGGCTCATACATGATATACAGGAATTAACCTCGGAAACCAATTCAAAATTACTATCTATATATTTGTACAAGACCTTAAAGCTTTTCTTACCATGTCGCTGATTGGCTAAAATATATATAGAACACAATGTTTAACCAATAAAATCGGCCGGTAGACCTCAGGGGGTTAAGGGTGTATGTGATGCTTGAAATACAAATCTTGTCACGTTTGCTAAATTGTGTAAAAGTTACAAGTGTGGAATTTGAAAAAAAAACAAAAAGCCTATTCTGAGGGGGAAAGGCTTGAATGTAGCTGTATTTTTATCTGGTCTGTATGAATTTAAATCTAAAACATGATTTTATTCATTGGCACTAATTAACCAACATTCTTATTCAGTGGGCGTGGTTTATCTTGTTAGCAAGAAATTTAATTGGAATTAGGTCAAAGCTCCGCCCATCCATTACTGGGAATAGAGGATAGTGGTGCAGCAATTACGCGGTGTAGTCGAATACATGACACGCACAAGCGGCGCGTTTATACGCCGTGTGCATTTCGCGTTGGTACACAATGAAATTTACGCAGCGTGACGATCACCACGCGATGCCTGTGGTTCCTTGGATGAAACATTTGTTTTCAAGACGAGTGCAATTATTTAAATGAATAAAAAGAATGATGTATAGAATATTTTTTTGACAAATAAATTATGTCGATAAAAAAGGCAAAAAAATTACACAATTCTAAAATAAGAATGAGAATAAAGATGGAGTTTTTGTTTTGGCCACTTAGATGGTGTTCATAATGGATTGGGCATCCAATAGTTTATCGTGGTGGATACCGGCGCTGCGCCGGCATCCACCAAAACAAAAAATCTCATATTTTAGTCTCTAATTTTCTGATTTCATTTCCTGGGAGGAAGGGAAGGGGATAAGAAGAGATAGAGGTAAAGAAGTGTGGACATCTTGGGTGGGATCGAAACTAGGGGCTCCCGTGCCCCAGTCCCATAACCAGGATGGGAAGTCACGAGTGGTCGCGGGGGGTGGCCCAGTCAGTGATTTCATACCCATATGTGTGTTTGTACAATGACGTCATCGCATCTTTTTTGGACTTAAGCATTTTCTAGCCTTTAGAAGTTCAGATGGCAGCAAAGTTACTATTAGGGATTTCTTAAGTAGAATACAATGAAAGTGATCAAAGATCATCAGGTGTTGCCATTTTTGGAAAGATGCATTTGTGGGATTTTTTAAAATAAACCATTGTAGATGGTAAAAGTGAATAACAATCTTTTAAAGCAAAAAAGTGCCCCCCCAAATGGTGATGAGGAGAAGTGTCAGTGTCTGTATGGACTTTTAGCAAGGTACACAAATTTTGAAAACATGCCGTGACTATACAATTGTGAGTAGTATTAAAATCAGTTACATTATCAGGGTTATTTGTGATATTCTATGAGTGAAAAAAAATCTATTTTGTCTTCCGAAGGAGTGAAAATCCTATGGGTTCTTTAAGAATTCAACCATGTTGATATCTAGAATGTTACCTGTTAACTCTCAAGAGATCTTGCCTTGAGCACAACTATCTTAGGAGTTGTTAGGTTGATAAAATTGGTGATTTCAATCGATTGGTAAATTCCCTATCTTCCCATGCATCTTGTTGAAGGTGTTCGGCATACCATACTTTTATTATGTTTTGTGAAACTCGGTTCAGTAGATAACCTATATCTAGTGAGAGTTGTTAGGGATAAGCACAACCTTGTAAATGTAAAATTACATGTCAGGAAATAGGAAGGGGTTGTACGGTAGGTTTTTCATAAATGTCATTTACACGATTACATCAAAGTATAGTATTTCCGTGAGGATTTTATAATTTAGATTCCACTCAGGCTGGAATTACCAATTTAGAATGACCTGCACAGTGTATGTAACTTAACAATTTTAAATGCAACAATGTAAAAGTTACAGGCACGGGCTATTGTAAACATGATTGGTGTTTATGCTAACCTTTATTCATATCAGACTCTGGTATGTTTAGACTATTGACAGTTGGCTCAAATTTTATCATTTCAGCATCCTTGACTTTCGATATAAATAGCTAAAATTGCATAGTTATGAATTCACATAGTTTAAATACATGCACACATGCATGCAGGATACAAAAGTTATATGCACACAGAGAGAAAGCTAAATGCACCTGTGAATGTGTGCACCTGTAATACGAAGCCTGTTCCCACAATAATGGGTGGGTTATGTTACACACGGAGGTAGGTGTATGTATAATGTGTTTCTGTCTGTATGTTTGTGTGGTCTGTCTCTATTTGTATGTGTATCTCTGTGTGTGGTCTGTCTGTCTGTCTGTGGGTGTCTGTCTGTGAGTGTGCATTATACCGTGTACGGGCAACAAATATGAATAGCCAGAAATAAAAAACTGATAGGGTGGTAGACCTTGATGACTTATGGTGTTGTTTAGTTTCACAGCAAGATTGCATGTTAATAAAATTAATAAGCTCATTTGCATATAAAGCATGGCATAATCCAGTGTACCATGTACCGGGGGGCACTCACATTATTGAAATGGATGGGGTGTAAGGCTGGCGCTTCGAAAACAAGGGCATTTGGGGACAGAGGATGTGGAAAAAAAGGGGTCTTGGGTGAGAGACAGCCCAAAATTGCCCCTAAAATAGGGGTTTTGGGTGCAATTTGCAAAATTTTCCTAAAATGGGGTAATTGGTGAAATTTTTGCAAAATTTTCTAAAAAATAGGGTTCTTTGGGTGAAATTTTCACAATTTCTGCAAGTGGGGTTTTTGGGTGAGAGTGGTAACAATTACACAACCCAAAATTTGTTGTCTTGGGGTGGGATAAAAACAAATGTGGTCTTGGGTCACAACGATGCTGAAAAATGGGGTTCTAAACAGCTTGGTACTTGGTACTTGGTAAGTTGATCCTTATACAGCTCCGTTGAGCTAAACTAGCGATTGAAGTGCGAAAATGGTTCTCCAGCACAAGGTGCAAGTAAAAAGTAGGATGCAGAGCAAAAAAATGGAAGCAAAAATCTCAACAAAAAGTCAAAAAAACAGAAACAAAATGTGCACACTATATCAGGAGGAGGAATGGTTTACAGCAATTTGCTGCCAGACGGAGGAGACATAGCTCTGATGGCTGGTAGGCTGCTTCTCTAAAGGCCGACGGCAGTAGAAATGGATGACCACTTGAGCTGGAAGGTTTATTCCAACAACTTATGGACCTGAGGTAGTAGGCAAACTTGTAGAGATCTGTAGTGTTGTTGGGATTGGTACTTAAGTTGATGATCCATTCTTGAAAGGTTGTAGCTGGAACAACACATGTTGGAACTGGATATGACAAAGTTGTGGTGAATTTGAAAACTTACTTGTGTGCCAGAAGGGTTTACATGAAGAGACTCCCTCAAGTTGTTGATGAGGATGAAAACACGGTCGTCCGGCGATATCAGCAAAAACAAATCGTGCTCCTGCTTTCTGAACTTGCTCGAGCTTGCGCTATGCATGTCCACTAAAGTTGTTGTGTGTGGGTTCCCAAAGTCTCTGATGCATATTCGAGTCGCGGACGAACGAGGGATCATAGGCCCTCTTCTTGACGTCTTTTGAACAAGGAGTTAATGTTATGCGTAGGAGGCCCAAGGTGCGTTAGAGTTTTTGATGAAGTGTTGACAATGAGTGTTCCAGCGGAGATCACTTGCAATGGATATGCCAAGCCATATCGTGCTGATCAACAATAGCAAGCTGCTGGCCAAGGATGGTGTATTGGAAGAGACTCGGCGACCTTTTGCGTGTAATTTGAAGGACAGCACATTTTTTGATGTTGAATTCCATCAACCAATCCTCAGCCCACTTAGCCAGGGTCTGCAGGTCTTTTTGCAGAATTTGGTGATCTTCTTAGGTTTTATTCTCTATAGATGATGCTGTCGTCAGCAAATAAGCGGATTTGAGAGTGGATTGAGTCTTGTATGTCGTTGATATACAATAAGAATAGTGCCGGGCCCAAAACCGATCCCTGTGGTACGCCTGATGTTACATTCCCCCAGTGAGAGTGTCTGCCATTAACAGACAATGCCTGTTGCGACGGAAGAGAGAAGCGTGATACCAGCGGCCGGTTGTTGGACCCTCTAATCCCGTAAAAATCCAACTTGGCGGATAAGAGCTGATGGGAAACCTTATCGAACGCCTTAGAGAAATCTAACAAGATCACGTCGGTCTGTCCACGATGTTCAAGTGTGGTGGCCCAGTCATGGATGGAAGTCAAAAGCTGGGTAACTGTTGAAAGTCGTTCTCTGAAGCCATGCTGCGAGTCAAGGAGGATGTTTTCTGCTGGCTCAGATGTTTAGCTACATGGCTCAAAATAATATGCTCCAGCATCTTACAGCATAGGCAGGTCAGGGAGAATGCATGCATGTCACCTTCAAATTAGGACCAATAGGATTTATTGTCCCAGCAATAGGTTCAAACAAATCACAGGGCATAGAAGTGCAGGGAATTAAAAAACTTTGCTGCGTATAGTGCGGCCCTGTGTTTTTTGTGTGGACCCATGTTGGCCAGCATGGTTCCATCATTACTTCAACAGTGACAAGAGGCAAAGTGCCAGGCCTACAGTGTGTTGAGAAGAATATGAACAAAACCCTGATCAGCTTGGGCAATTTTGTTTGAGATAGACTTTGGAATTCAATGCCTATGAACACCTGCAGCAGAACACTCGGGTAATGAGATGCGCTAGTTTTACCATTCACTAGGGTAAATAAATCACATTATTTCTTGTCGCGTTGTTTATGAAGGTGATGCTTCTATCCTGTAAGATCAATAAATTGTTGTCTTACTGCAACACAAGAGGAGAACAAAATGGTCATGGCTATTACCATGCTACATCTGAAGTTTCACCTCTTTGATTTCAACTCTTTCACAGATTCATTCATTAAATTCAAGTGGGATGCACCCACCAATTTTCCACAAGATATCTGCCAAAAGCTGTGGTATTTTAGGTATTACTTACAACAAAGGTTGTTAAGCCGATGACATACTTTGAGTCGCAGCTATACTTCATTTATCTTTCCGAGTCAGTGACGTCAGCGTGTTCAGACACATTATTATCCTGCCTCATCATCATCCCATGAATCATTGATCCAATCAAAATGGCAAGCAATAAAGCAGGATTGCAAACGTGTTATGTATTTCATTAGTCTTTAGGCTACGGTATTTGAAAATACCAAAAAAATAACACCCTTTTCCTACCCAACCATTAGCCATTCCTCCAAAAGAGACAGAAAATACAAAATTACAAAGTTTCATGGTATAGAAATCGAATTGGCACCATAAGATTATACAGTTAAACTGCAAAGTTTACTTTTGTGATGGCCAACACAGCAGTTGTCATGAACGCCTAAAAAGGCGAGATTTGTATGATATGAGCAACTCTAAACTCAAGATTTGTGGCCCCCAATGACTTTGGCCCCAAAAAACACAATGTGTTGTGTGGGCTTAGGTTATTCCACAGTGGCGGACGGGCGGGTGGATGGGTGGGCGGATGGGCCACAAAACAGCCAAAAGCATAAATCCACTCTACAGACAAAACAAACTGATTACTCAATGAAACTTCAACATGGCGCGGTGATAGAACATAGAACATGATGAGGTTGTGTGCCAGTGGCGTAACAGGCCATCCTGCCGCTCTGAGGGGGCAATTTCCCAGCCTTGGGAAAATTTTCCTCTCAGGGGGGGGGGGGGGGGGGGGTGGTGGTGGGGGTAACAAACAGGCCAATTTTTCCTGGTCAGAGGCTTAAAAACGTTCTGATTTTAGCATGATTTTAGCAAATTTTTTCCCGGCAAAGCGTCGGGGGGGGGGGCAACCTTCCCCCCGCCTGTTAGGCCACTGTTGGGTGCTCTATTACTCTTGGGGGAGGTTATGAATAAGATGAACAAACAAATCACAACTTTTTAAAAACAAGTTTAATAAGAGACTCTGGGGAAAATTGCATGATGGATTATGAAAGTCCCTTTGAGAAACTATCAAAACATATGTAGAGGATGAGAACTGAAGATGATCGCAAGCAGTACATCCTTGCTTTACATTAATATGATTAAGAAAAACTGTTACGTGTCCAAAATGTCTTACAAGTAAGTGGTTTTGATTGGACTCCGATTTCAAAACTCTTTTGTAATACTGTGTGACGGGTCCCTAAGTCAAAATGCTTCATTTCAAGAGTTGTGTTGAAAGCATATAATTTATTAAGGACAAGAACGGCCATTAGAATTGTCAAACTAATTGATGCATTTTAAGTTGATCACTGCAAGTGCCTTGAGACTACTGAGAGCACTAATAGCTTATTCTTTAAAGGTGCAGCGAGAAGATTTACATTAAACTGGCATCCCTAAAAATGTGAACCATTCTGATTTTTGCACTAAACAAAAGTTTCTATAAAATTGTCCCCATGTGAAAGGAGTAGCTGAAAAATGTTTCTTTGGTACCAAAAATTGGAAATTTAGGAGCAAAACTCATCAGGCTATGTTGTATATTGAAATTAAGCAAATGCAAAATTGCCTTTTGTTTTCTTTTCAAGCATTTCTGTAACCAAAGACAAGGTAAAAAAAATCTTTGGGGGTTTATCTATATGGCAAAATCACTACATATACACAGTATATGGCGTCGCAAAGTCTCTTATTGATCTTTTAACGTTACACCCCTCTGGAAGATTTGTTTAAGTTGTGCAGCTCAGAGGAGTGTGTTATTCAAAATTTAGGAGATCCTTATGCTTTATGTTCATCAGTTTTGGGGGGGGGGGGGTCAAATGTAGTTTAACCTATTTCCATAAACCATTTTAGATCAAAATTTTTGGAATCATCAAACTTTGAGGAAATTGTAAGTTTACGTTTTAAATTTATTAAAAATGTGAAAATGGTAAAATAGCATTGTCATTTGATATTTTTAACCTTAACACAATCTGGTGGCGATGTATAGTTATCAAATGTGGTTACCCGATGCCCATAAACTTTAGCCCAAAATGTGCGAATCATCAATCAACATTTGTGTGAATTATAGGTAATGAATGAGGAAAGTGTAACTTTTGGATTTGAAAAAAATGGGTTATTAATTGGCAAAATAGCACTGTCATTTGATATTTTTAACCTTACAGTTACAAACTAAATGTATGACGACAGCATCCAAAATGCATTAAATTAGTCCAATTGCAAATAGTCTTTCCCAGAACCCCAGATTTAATGGAAGTGGTCAACGATTTGGTGCCTGAAGGGGCTACTATCTCATTTACCCTGTGACATCTTAGGGCAAAAGAGGTTTGGTTGTGAAGTGTTTGAGCAAAAGGTGAAACTCTATAGTAGTCTCCAATATTAAGGGTGTCTCAGAAAGAATGTTACACTCCAGAAACACGGACATTTTGCTTACTAATCAATTCTTATCCTGTTTTGGCTTTATATTAAATTTGTGTACTTTTTTGACATATGGTGAAACAAGAAATCAAAAAAACGGTGGAAAAAAATAACCAAACAATAACTATTTCCCTAAAAATGATGCAACCTATTTGTCCACGGCTATCATTAGCAGAGAAACCATGGATCATTGTATTTCGTTTGGATTTGAGCACACATTCCGCAGATTTAATTAATTTGTTAACATGTAATGCCTTAAAAACACCTGAAACATGCATTTAATTTGTTCTTCAGAAGAAAGTGACCCCAATCCTCTCACCCTGTCTCCATCATATGCATATTAAGAATTTGGTTAAAGCGCACTTTTAAAAGAATGGCATTGGCATGTGGCTCCTACAATGGCAATATTCTACTTAACTAATCTTGGGTTACAGGACTTCGTTCATCTGAATTGTGGGTAAACTTTTCCCCCTCAATGTAGGGGTCCTAGTAAGATGGCAATACAACGGGGAGCAGAACCAATTCTGGAGTCATGGCAAAACTCTAAAGGTGCAAAGAGAGATATGGTCTTCAAAGAACATGACTATCCAGCCTCAAATAATGCTGCAGTGTGTAGAGAACTGAACAAAAACTCTGAAAACCAGCCATGGACCTTGTTTGAATTTGAGAGTATTTATTGGGGCCCAGGAGGGTCTTAAACATTTTTATGTCGGGGATATTTGCATTCACATGGTTCCTCTGCTAATGCTAGCCGTGGACCAAGTAGTTTTGGCATCAATTTTGGGAAATAGTCATTGTTTGGTTATTTTTACCGTTTCTCTTTTCTTGTTTTCACCATATATTCATAAAGTACTATTTTCCATAATATAAAGCTAAAACTAAGATAAGATGATAATAACGTAAGATTTGCCAATTCTGGAGGGTAACATTCTTTCTGAGAGCACCCTGTAATTTTAAGCAAAGTACTCTATTGAGCTCACAAAATCACACTTTTTTGGCTCTCACATCAAAACGGAATGCAATATCGGTGCAAAACTGTACAAATGGGATTTTTTTTGGTCTTCATCAATAAACTAGATTATGACTAAATTTGGGCCATCGCCTTTTAAACATCGAATGCACAGTCCAATGTGGGTAGTGAAGTTACAGGTCCATGGTCCATCGCAATAGCCTCGTCCCCAGGGACCCCAGATTAAACCAGAATGGTCAAAATTGGTGTTAGAAGAACGCTACTATTTTCTCTCTATACCCTGTGCAATCTTGGGGCTAAAGGATGTTTGGTTGGATGGTTATAAGTGAAAATATGCCCCATTTTGGGCGACCAATGTTACACATTACTCTTTAGGATTACAAAATCACGTTTTTAGCTTCACTTCAAAATGGGTGAAATATCAGCGCGGAACTTTGTAGATGGGGTTTTGGTAGGGAGGGCCATTCTATCAAAATTGAAAAAATTGAAAAAAATTTATTGAATAAATGCGGGCACCTCTTTACATAAAGCGGATAACAGTTAAGATTCTTGAATATAGGAGTGTGAACCGAGAAACTCAACATTCGTCTTAGGTCAGTGGTCGACAAGATAGTTTCACAAAATTTAGACAAAATAAGATGATTTTACTTATAATGCGACAAAGCATGTGAATATGATACTGATTTTTTTATTCCATACCAAGATCATAGATAGTTCAGTGCGGCGCCAGTGAATGGGTTGTGTGGAAGTCACATGACCTTATCATGGTAAAATTATCCAATCAGACTGCATTGTGGGAGGGTAAAATAACATTAGGCAAGAGGGTTTCTTTACTCTGAAAAACCATTGGCATGATAAGATGCATAGGGTTTTCAGACCATGTTGCAAACATGAGGCCATTTTAAGGGCACACTGTTGCATCATAATCTAAAAAATAATTTTTCCATTAGAGCAAGCAGTTACCCCTGTATGTCAACACGTAAGCAACCAAAGCATCGGTTATTCTTACGATTCAAAGCAAATACTTATACACACTCTATAATATGTACTAATTTAAATGGGGAAGTGGTATGCCATCTAAATGAAAATTTTGCAAGAAATGTTTTCATGTACCAATACACGTGGCCCCTGCCTGGTAGACAGTCGCTTACAGGGCGAGGAGTGTTGTGGTAATTCAGAATACTGTAACACAGCAACGAGGAGAGATAGAGCAAGTGTTTTTTATAGGCCGTTAGTTAAAACAGCAATGGCTGTGACCTAGCAGCTATTATTGTATCATTAAATAATGTGTTATTAAAAATAGCAATTAATGTACACTCTCTGCATAAAGTCATCTGGCTAGGTTGTAAGATATGACGCAATCTGTTAAGGCAGGGGTAAAATTCGTTTTGTAAAGAGCCACGTGAGTCCAGTGGACTTCGCATATATTTTTGTGCGAGTCCATGGACTCGCACATATTTCTTGTGGCCCTACAGTTTGCAGGAAGGATCCCAAAAACGGCTTTAAAATCTACTAGTAGTAAATGGTCATTATCACTGGCAGCGGTCACAAACATAAGAATTTTGATTGTGTGACGTTGATTATAAATGCATGTCCGATGTTTCTACGCGAGTCCACATGGACTCGCGCGGTATCAATTTTGCGCGAGTCGAATCGCAGAATCAAGACGAAATTATACCCAGGTAAAGGTGTGAGGTTACTGCCAATTACCAAAAATGCAGTTGCTTAGTTTTTTTCTTTTAAAACACAGATCAAAACTCTTTGTGCAGATTTGAAAAAAATAAAATTAAAATTGAGGCATAATAGTTAGATGCCTTGTAAAAGGATGGAATACTTCTGGTTAATTTTACACAGCATCCAAGATTTTAAGTTTTGACCCCATGTATTACCTAAAAATTCCCCCTCCTGGATTCTGTCCACACTTGTACAAATGGGATTTTTTTTGGTCATTCAAATCAAGAGGAAAACTAGATATGACCTAAATTGGGCATCTCCTTATTAAACAGAATGTGCCAGTCCAGATCTGGGTGGTGAGTTAAAGGTCTATTGTCCGATCGCTAATAGCTCTCCTCGTCCCCAGGGCCCCAGATTTTACCAGAAGTGGTCAAAATTTTGGTGTTAAAAGAAAGCTACTATTGTCTCATATACCCTGTGAAAATCTTTGGGCCTAAAGATTTTGGTTTGGATGTTATAGTGAAAAATAATATTGGCCCCATTTTGGTCGACCAATGTTTACACAGTGCTCTTTATGATTACAAATCACGTGTTTTAGGCTCTCACTTCAAAGGGGTTGAAATATCAGCGCGAAACGTTGTAGATGGGGTTTTGGGGAAGGCCATTCAATCAAAATGAAAAATTTCTTGGACTTAATCGGGTCACCTCTTAATACAGCGGCTCACAGTTATATTCTTTGAATATAGGGAGTGTGAAGACCAAACCATCCAACATCTCGTCCCTTAGGTCGAGTGGTCCGACAAGATAGTTTCACTCAAATTTCATCACATTCAAAAATTTTAGACAAAATTACGATGATTTTACTTATAATGCTGACAAAGCTTGAATATATCTGATTTTTTTATTTCATACCTATATCATCAGATAGTTCAGTGCGGCGCCAGTGAATGGGGTTGTGTTGAGATCACATTTACCTTATCATGGTAAAATTATCCAATCAGACTGCATTGTGGGATGGGTTCCGTATCTATGGCAAGAGTGTTGCCTTACTCTTAAACATGGCATGATTCAGATGCATAGGTGTTTGTTCAGACCAATGTTTGCAAACATAGGCCATTTTAAGGGCACACTTTGCATCATACTCTAAAAAATATTTTTCCATTAGAGCAGAGTACCCTATTAAAATGTCACCGTAAGCAACAAAGCATCAGGTATATTCTTACGATCAAGCAACATACCTTATGACGCCACTCATATAACATGATACTAATTGTAAATGTGGAAGTGGGTTTGCATCTAAATTAAAATTTTGCACAGAAAGGTTTCCTGTACCATACACTTGGCCCCTGCCTGTTAACAGTCGCTTACAGGGCAGGAGTTTTGTGGTAATTCAGATACTGTAACACGCAACACTAAACATGCTTATAACCGTTAGTTTACACAGCCAATTTGGCTGTGACGAAGGAAAGGAACTAGCAGCTATTATTGTATCATCAATATACTGTGTATTAAATTAGCAATTACCTGCACTCCTCTGCATAAAGTCTTATCTGCCTCTGTTTGTAATATGACGCAAATCTTGTTAAAGGCAGGGGTAGAATTTCGTACAGAGAGCCGTGGTGGAGTCCAGTGACTCTCGCAATATATTTTTTTGCGCTAGTCCATGGACTCGCACAAATTTCTTGTAGGCCCCTACAGTTTTGCAGGAATCCCCAACTGACTTAAAATCCGTACTTAAATGTTCCATTATCAATCATCGGTCACAAACTTAGAATTTGAGTTTGAGGTGTGGTTGATTATCATGCCATTGCCGATGTTTTTTCACTTGGAGTCCACATGGACCTCGCGCTGTATCCCTTTGCGCGAGTCGACTCGCAGACTCGCGCAAAATCTACCCTGTAAAGGGTTGGTTACTGCCAATTACCAAAAATGCAGTCTTAGTTTTTTCTTACAAATCAAAACTCTCTTGTGCCTGTGAAAAAAAAATTAACTTGATTCATAATATAGATCCTTGTACAAGACGAATTCTTTGTTACCTTTTTACAGCATCCAATAGTTTTCATTTTTGACCCCTGTATTATGGAATTCCCCCTCCGGGATTTTGCTCACCCATCGCAAGGTCATCCCCACAATTTGATCATTACCTTAACAAAGACAAATCCACATGAGAAATGAGCTCTGCTCTCCATGGTTCACAGAATTGATCCAATTTGACCCAACATCATGGGATATTTGTTTAAAGTTAATTTGCTTATTCTTTAAAAGGACATGAGCGATTTTTTTAGGATCACAATTTTTCTCAATATGCACTTGATCGGTGGAGACGCCTACTGAGAACGTTTTGAAGGTTTACTGTACCAAACAAGTCAAAATAAGCCAAAAACAATGTTTTTTAACTTGCCTGCTATCGTTTTTCATAGAAAAGCATGCTTTGAATTTTCTGTACGTGCACACGAACAATTCAAAATCATCATCGTATTTGTTATACGTATGGTTTATTCACCTCAGTGGTGATGCTAAGATTTCAAATTGCAAAACCCTGGTTCAAAAAAAAAATATGTGGATCTCTTTCTTACAAGTGTCCCTCGTTAAAGTGAATAGCTTTAACTCTTTGCAGGGAGGCTCTTTTTAGCACATGCTTGTTTAAGAATTTCAGGATTGTTTAGATTTCCAAAACTTTAAAGTAGATTAAGTTTTTAGTACTCCTTAACAGGAATGATTACTGCTGGTGATGACATTTTTACCTAGGGTGGGATGGGGAGTTTTGATAAATTTCGAGGAGCGTGGCTTAGTGGTTAAGGTCTTTGCCCTTGGTTGCAGAAGGTCCACGTTCAAATCTCAGTAGACGAAAATCAATTATCCGCCTTCCCCAGTTTGCATCTGAAAGGCGCGGGGCAGATGAGCCATGCAAGAGGCTCACTACAGTCTATTCTGATAGGATAATTCCCTGGTGTCCGTATAACAATAGGACTTTCCCCAGCGGGTGTTTTGAATCAATCCCATGATGCATAGCATGTGCCTATACTGTACTGTGCTGTACTAAACAAATTGTCAGTACTTGGGGATAAAAGTGTTTCAACAGTTCAAGGACCACAAAGAACAATTTCATAATCATCTAAAAATTCCCTAGTACTACTCTTTGTGGCTTAAAATGAGTGTAAGAAGTCCGGGTTTTTATGTGTTAAGAATAGGATTTTTATGGATCACATGACCCTATTGAGGTGAAATTTCGCATAACGGGTGCATTGGTGGGATTGACTCAAAACACCCTCTGGACTGTCTGTAATCCGTGTGTTATCTGTGGCGCCCAGTTGTCAGCATAATCTATCTTGATTAACAGCTGTTTTATGCCAAATATACCGACATAAAAATCTTTCTTTTTACTATTAATTTAAAAGTATTATCCTACACAATCTTGTGCTCAGGCCTCCACTCTTAGTAACTTTTACTATTAACGATTGATCTGTGTCCATTTTAATTGATCTGAGTAATGAACTGTAACCTTTATTGGTGTTTCATTAGAGAATAATCCCCTGCACCATGGATGAGATCTAGGTGATGAGGCTTTTAACCTTGGGAGTTTTGAGAAATCTTTTTTCTTTACTACTTTTAAAAGAAGACGTGTTTTCTTACACTCGGCTCCTCGCGCAAGATTACTTTAGTAACTTGTTACTATTGCTGATTGATCTCATCCACTTTTAATCAAGCTAATGATTACCTATCACTGGTTCAATGTTATTCGTTAGTGAATAAAAGCTCTTCCTTTAACTTCTGTAACTGATGGGATGATCTGGTGAGTGGTGATGATGGTTTTAACCTGTGATTCTAATAAAAATCATTCACTTTAACTAAATTTGGAAGTAGCTGAGACGTTGTTATGTTTCTGATGTCCACTTTAGTGTGTTTTTGGCCTGTCCATATTATTCTTTTCTTCTAATTATAAAAAGCATGTACTTAAAATTGCAAAGATCTACCTAAAACTGTTGTACTCCTGACCACAGTGAAAATTCACATTATTTTGTCACTACAAACTTAAGATGCATTATCTTAAGAATTAATATGTAGGTTTTATTTTAAAATAATGGAGGGACCATTTTTCTGTCACATAGTGGCAGCAAAGTGCATTATTGAGCCTTGACAGTAGCGGCACACATACTACATGTATCTATTTACACCTGTCTCAAAAAAAATTTATAATCAGAAAAAAAGTGGTTAAATTATGAAATTTCAAATAAGGCATTCTTACTTGGTATAAGATTTAAAGAACAAAAACCAGGCTTTCCAAGGGTTGTTTGTTTCATCTTATTTGCTTTTGCAATCCCGAGATATAATCAATTGATTGCGATATACCAAGATCGCTTTTTGTGCCACTTTTAATATGCATGGGCATGGGTGGTTTCAACCCGTTTTTGCCATGCTGTCTTGAAGCACACAAAGAATTGCAACTTAACAAAAGAAACACACACCTTTTAAGTAGAACACAGGAATTCTAGTTCAAAGCGCCCAAGTTTTTAATGATCAACATAATCAGTTCAAAATAAATATCGCGTTTTCAAAATAATACACAAGACCAAATAGTTATTTCACATCAATGAATGGAAGCTTTGAATTTATTACAAAATTGGTATTTGTTTAAAATCCATGTCAGCGGAATGTAATGGCACCCAAATAAACCGCCAATCCAAAGAAATGGTTTAAAATAGTGCACTATCTTTGTGCATTACCAATTGTTGAAGTTCAACAAAAATGTGATTTGGAACAAGGTATCAAAGTTGTTGTTGAAATTTGCCTCCATGATACTTCCAGAACATAAAAACTCTCTCCACCGTTTGCTGTACGCTTCTGGTTCTCTTCTAACAACAGCGGTATGTCGACTGGTTATTCACTTTATCTAAAAGCCAAACTTTTACGATCATAACTACTTCCACCATTACTAACTGTTTTCGTATCTTTAGAATTCTTTTATGAGTTAAATCCCTTTTACATAATTTCTATCTGTTCAGTTGAATAACTTATGTTTTAAATAAATTTTTCCCAAAATAGGGAGTTTTCACTCACCAAAAGTGGCACAAACTCGATTTTATGTTTCCGCAGGAAACTGAGTATCTCCGATTGAAACAAGCAAAGAGATGAAACAAAATCCTGGAGCTGGTCTTTTCTCTTAATATGATGTGCACAACGACTGACTTATGTTTAGATATAATATTGAAAAAATTGTTCTTCTTGGTTTACCATTTTTTTTTTTTTTTTTTTGAGACAGGCTGTATATTAAAATGACAATCAGAGATTAGATGGTGATTATTCTGGAAATTCTTAAATCAAAATAATTTGTCAAAGACAATTTGCAAAAACAATTACTTTGCTCACTTTTAATTTTTCAAAGTCAATCCCTTTTCATTTTACATACATAGAGCAATTAGCAAAAAGCCAAATCATGGGTTTGTTGGGACTTGTAAACCCCTTTTTTATGCATCTGTCTTATGAATGTGCAAACATATATGATTCCAGGTACTTCAAAATAATTGACAAAACTTGGGAGTTACTGTATCATATTTTGACATATTTTACAAAATGCTAAATATACAACATATTGGCGATCCTGTCTTTGGGGTCCACGATCATATATAAGGAAGAAAAAAATTACTTTTCCATCAGATTTAAGCTATCCGACAGGTTTAAATAGCTCCCGTTAAGCTTTGCCAACAAGGTTAAATCGTTGGAAGGAGGGCAGGGCTTCGATTTATGAGTTAAATTACGGGGTAAAATAACGAAGTGAAGACAATTTTTGAAAAGTTCTAAAAACATCGATTTTCGTCAAGGTTTTTGGCTCGAAAAACCACTAAAAATACATCCGTTTTTATCGTACTAACCTGTATCGACGTAGCTATAAATCCGTTACTAGAAAACGAGGTTAAATTGTTGGGAGGAGGGCAGGGCTTCGATTTATGAGGGAAATTATGGGGGAAAACACAACAACGAGGTTTTCAGAGCAATCCGACATTTTCTGTCGGTGAAAACATTCGATCACATGATACAATGGGCTATTCTGATTGGTTAAAAGTCCGAAAATCTTTACGAGGGAGTAGAGACGCTTACGGAACTAAATTTGTTTTGGTTGAGCGTAAAATGGAAACGCGTACGACGGCGTGGACTAGCGTATCAATGAACGCAGTACAATAAATGGGATACACGCTGCATTTGCGCTGCATACGCAATTGATTTTAGCCTTGGAATTGCCCATCCGCACTCCAAAATGCATCAAAGGGAGGAAGTGTCGAGGCTCGGTAACAGCCACTCCCGACAGCGGCTGCTAGCTTCAATCCCGATGTTCGTTGAAAGTGCACCAAAAAAGCAGGTAAAATTACGTTTTTTGAGCAAATTAAGCTTCTTAGATAGATGATTTGGATCCAAAACACACTTAGGGGAGCTATTTAACCTTGATGCTAAAGATTAAACTTGATGCTCAGCTAAAAAATAGTAATAACCCTATATATGATCGTGGACCCCAAAGACGGGATCGCCAACATATTGCCTGAATGTTGTACATTGTCTCAATGCCAGACTCTGGTCCAAACGTAATATCATAATCAGTTTCTAAAGCAAACAAGGTGAAATATAATGTTGTACCACTTAATAACCATAGAGTAATAGTGGAAATGTGAAGACATGTTGAAAGGAAGAATACTCGGGAGGATGAAAGGAAAAAAATAAAGATTAAATCA
>JAMKCH010034231.1:0-15860 GCA_023653785.1 Ophioderma brevispina
ACCAAATGATTTCCCAAGAAAATTGGAAGAATTTATCAGTCCCGGGAGATTTGGAAGCATAAAGATTTTTCAGAGTTTCTAGAATTCATCCACTGTAAACAGATCAAAACAAAGAGGGAGGTGCACCATGAGCAAGTAAGTGTGTCAGGTAAAGAGTTAAGATCAAGAGGATTTGTACATTACCATCAATTTTTAACTAGAAAAATGCTGTTAAAAGCAAGCAGAAAATGTCAGCCCAGGATTACTAGTAGTGGTGTAATTAATGGTAAAAGAGGTGTATTCAGAGCAATTCCTTTTAGATGCGACATAACACCAAACACTTCTTGATTACACTTGGAATTTGCAGAAATATCATAAGTATAGTCCCTGTGGACTATTCCTAATTAATGCCTTACCCTTATTACTACAGTCTTAAATTGTTGCCATGCAACATCAGAATTCTTTTAGCGCTCTATAAAAGTAAAACAATTTAAACCAAATTCCACATGGTGTTTTATTCAGGGGCATGCTCCAATTAAGTACATAAAACCCCATCTGTAAAGTTTCGCGCCGATATTTCAACCGTTTGTAAGAGGTAAAAACAGGATTTTGTAATTCCCCCTGGAGTAATGTGTAATAATATTGGTCGACCCAAAAATGGGACACATTTTTCACATCATCAACACCAAACCAAACATCTTTTAGCTCTCTGATTTCACATCGGTAAATGAAGAATAGTAGCTTTACTTCCAGATAACAAAAATTTGACCACTTCGGTAAAAACTGGGGCTTATGGGACGAGGGTATTAACGATCGGACCATGGCCCTTTAAAAGGGGCCACCACTACATAACACCAAACATTCTACAAAAAATATTTGAAATGCCAAAGAGTGGTAACATTTTAACAATTGATAGTGTGATGTCATACCTATATATAATGCACTTGGAGGTTTGACCAGTGGGTGAGTTTTTAACAACTTTTATTATTGAGTAAGAGTGGGACTGTTTAATTCAAATAGGAATTTTAATAAAGGTTGGTGATGTATAATTTATCCTAGTTTTCTTGCTTTTTCTCCCATGTTTAGATATTTCTAGTGTTTCCGGCAAATGCCGTGTTTTGGGTAAGTCAAACAAGTACATGGCAAAAAAAAACGTTGCCTCACATATTGTGTTGTGCATAATTGTAGGATGAGCCCATTGTTGGCCTTTGTGTTTTTTAGGTGTGTGTTGGGAAAATAAAGGAAAATTGTCTTTCGTTATGTTCTTCACTTTTTTTTTTCTGTTTAATGGATGAGGACCAAGCCTTGATTTTTACACGTTCACTCTAAGAAAAAAGGGTGCCAAAGAGAGGTTCTAAATTTGTCCTCTATGTGGAACCCTGTAAGATCTTCAAGAACCAAAAACAGTTCCTAACTGCTATGTAGCACCCTTTTATGGTTTATATATTAGGAACCTTTTTGGGGGGGGTTCTAGGTTTTTAAGAACCATTTTTGAGGGTTGCCAATTCTAGAGGGCTTCCATAAAGAGGACAACAAAAAAGGTTCAAGCCATATTTTTCTAGGTGTTGTAAGTTTATCTTCAAATATTCCCATATGAAAGCGTTAAGCTTTAGGTTGTTTTCTTTGGTTTATTACCAAAATTGTTATGAAATTTCGTTTAGACAAAACCCAGTCTTTGTTTAATTAAAACACATAAGCAATGTAAAGTTGCCTTATTTTCCCTTTTAAGGTATGTCTGTAGTCAAACTGAATGGGAAATCTATTGAGAGTTGTCCTAAATTATATGAATTCAGCTGCAAATGATGAGGCCTTTAAGTATGTGCCTGTAGCCAATCCCTTACCCCTCTACTAGGGGACAATGACAATGTATCCACCCCTACACACTCTCGTTGAGACCTAGGGATGGCCACTTAGCAACTGAGGAAAGCCATGGTTGGCTTTAATAAAAATTGTGAAGCCACTCAAAATAGGGGATTTGGTTAGGGGCAGATGAAATCAGCAAAAAAAAAAAATAATCTTGGGGGGGTGCTTTTTTTTGGGGGGGCCCTGTGCCCTCTGGCCGTATGCTAAAAACATGCAAAATCGCCTATTTTCAAACCTATAGAGGTCCCTTCCGCCAATTTCCGAGGTCTCCACCCAAAAAGTGAGCTCGGGATTTGCAGAGTCTCTCCCAAAATGGTTTATTTAATCCCCCTCCAATATTGCTGTGCACACAAATCCATTTTCTAATGTACTTTGGTAAACATTAATGCGCACGAGAAAATCTCACTGGATGCATTAGATAGACAATGAGTTTTTATTGGCTACAGGTGAAAGACATTACTTAGACTCTGGGAACACGGTGTCTGCAAGTCTCAGCTGAAATGTTTGTCCCATCGTATAAAGACCAAATTTCTTCTTGGACCAAACTCATTTCGTGGTGCAGACATTTTAATGGGGGTATGGCCCGATTTTTTAAGTCTATTAAATTTTTCATCTTGATAGAAGTGTTAGAATGTCTTCACCCCGAAACCCCACCTGTAAAGTTTTGTGCTGCTATTTCAACCGTTTGAAGTGAGAGCTAAAACATGATTTTTGTAATCCCCCCCATAGAGTGAATGTGTAAAATTAAAGTGAAAGAGAGAGTGAATAATAATTAGTGTCAATAAAAAATTGGAAAAATCTAATTTTTGCACTAACTTAATGTATACAGCTTTCTATCAAAAGTATCCCCATCTGGAAGATTAACTGAGAAAACAGTTCTTTGGTACCCAAATGGTGAAAATTTATAATTTCCTATAGGACCAAATATGAAAATCAGTCTATAGTTTTCTATTGAAATAGTCAAGCATATACAAATCCCCTTTTGTGTTTTTCATATTTCTGTAGCCAAATAAAAGGTGTGGTAGGGAATCTATTGCATGTTTGATCGATTTATGAATCAACTAAAATCACAGAAAAATATGATAACTTGAAATCTCTCATTGCACTTTACTATGGTTTGACCACCCAAAATGGGTGGCATATTTTGCTCATAACATACAAACAAAAAACTTAAAAAAAAAAAAAAAAAAAAAAAAAAAAAAAAAAAAAAAAAAAAAAAAAAGAGAGGAGAGGGAGGGGAGATAAACCACAATCCGCGGGGGAAACTCCCCGCCCTCCCCCATCTTCCCCCCCCCTGACTTCACTTTCCTTCCGGTAAAATCTGGGACACTGGGGGCGAGGGCTATTAGCGAGCAGACCATGGACCTTTTCAAATTAGATATTGGTCAAAAGCATAAGCATTTCTAAAATGGGGGGGTTTGATTAAAGCATTGTAGGGGAGCAGAGATTCTGATAATGACAACTATACTCAAAAGGGACAGCCATGACACTAAGCAAAACCTTTTCATATAGTAAAAGGAAGAGAAAATGAGCTTTGCTAAATCACTTATTTTAATTGTCTGGCCTCCTAAACAAGTTCAGGAAGAAGGTCAATGCAATCACTATTTCTGCATTGTGTGTGTACCTCCAACCGAGGACACACACCTGATTTTTCACTAGGTAATGGGACTCATAAAACTTCGTTAGCCCAGGTAAATGAGAGGAAAAAATAGTAGCTTTTTCAGGTACCAAAATTTTGACCACTTCCGGTAAAATCTGGTTGTTTGGGGCTGATGCTATAGCAATAGAACCATGGCTCGATCTTTAATGTGAAACTATTATAGTAAAAAATAATGAGAATAACATGGTTATAAGACTGGCCCTTGAAGACAATTTTAAATGTAGTTCAATGACTGAAGCTCATTGGTGTGGAAGATATCTTGAAGAACAGTAATAATTAACCCTCACACTTCCCAGGATATTGATCAGATTCGCTTACATAAAGAAGGCCGATATTAATTTGATTGTTGTGTCTTATTTTGTCGGCATTAAATTGGACAAAAATAAAGAAAATGATTGATGGCAGAATGGGAAACGTCAAATGGGTGGATGGTCACTCTAGCCATCACAGTTCATATGTCACTGTACTACAGGTCAAACCTGGATGCATCGGGCTGCCCTGTGAGTGTTTTAAATTTATGACGCATTTGATAATCCTCACTGCCCCCCCCCCCACTTTTACCCTTCAAAGTCGTTTTGGTATCAGAAGA
Organism: Ophioderma brevispina; assembly: GCA_023653785.1. Lineage (NCBI taxonomy): Eukaryota > Metazoa > Echinodermata > Ophiuroidea > Amphilepidida > Ophiodermatidae > Ophioderma > Ophioderma brevispina. The sequence continues at coordinate 4,092 of JAMKCH010034231.1, forward strand.
AGAAGTACCTACTTTTCTCTGTCCCAGTGATGAAAATTTAAAGCCACGGGAAATGTTTGCTTTTGAATGTTTATGAAACAAAAGTGAAGGCACATATGTGGTTGGACTACACTAGCTACACACCAATGTTCTATGAGCCAATGTGGTACACATTTATGCTACTATCTAAACAGCTGCATCAATTTAACTCAAAATTGATCATTAGGTATTTCGGTGATATACTTCCACATGTGGGAGGACAGAAATCATCATATGAAAAGTGGACCGTGATCAGGTCACCCACCTTTAAATCTACTCTAGCTGATAAAGGATTGTGGTTGTGATAAAGGGCAAAGATCTTTAATTTGTGGTGTAGGGATAGGCGGTTTGATGGGGGGGGGGGGGGGAAGATTGGGTAGGGAGTGGTGGGGGCCGTGGGGATGCGAGAAGGGTGGTGTGGTGGGGAGTGATGTGGTAGTGGTGTGGTTGGAGGTGGTGAGGGGGTGTGGTTGTTAGTGGCATGTTGTTTGGGGGTGATTGTGGTTGTGGAGGGTGGTGGTAGTGATGGTGGCAGCATTGGTGTGTTGTGTTGTTGGTGGTGTGGGTTGTTGGTGAGGGTGTGTGGGGGTTGTGGCAACATTGGTGTGGTGCTGCGCTGTTTGGTATGGAGTGGTAGAGGGATGAGGGGGTGTGGTAGGGCCTCCAGGTGTGGGCCGGAACGGTGGGTGCCAGGCGGTGCTGGTGATGGTGGTGGTGCTAGTGGTAGTGGTGCTCCTGCAAGTGGTGGTGGTAGTGGTTGTGGTGCTGATGGTGGTGGGGTGGCAGTAGTCTTTCAATACAACACTTTAATACAACAATGTGAAAAGTCACTTTGATTTTAAAAAAATAGGCGGGTGGTTTGTTTACATTTGAACAAAGAGAAAATCCCTGTTGTGGCTTCCTTAAGGAAGGTGGAGAGTTTTTGACCCCACACAATGAAGGGGTGTGTTTTGTTTAAATCAATGTGGATAAAATAATAATAATAATAATAATAGCAGAGATTTATAGCGCCTTATGCTATGGCCTCTAAGCGCTTTCACAAACAATGGTCGCTGATCACTCTGGCCCAACCATACCATATTAAACCATTTAGCATCATTTCAAGGGATGCCGCAGATCAGGGACAAGGGCTTCTTATCAGCAATAAACATACATCGAGATGAACCGTCGCAGCCGGGACCAGCTTCCCAAATATCGCATGGGTTAAATCGAGACAACCAAGAGGTTAATTTCTTGCAGGGAAATACCAAGACAGATTGAAATCTAACAGGTCTCGAACGCGCCATACGATGGATGAGCACACTGGGAGTCGAGTGCTTACTGATTGAGCTATTCTTGTCCAAGTCTTCAATTTTGAGGAGAGAGGAATACTCTAAAGTTTCAAGTAACATCTCTTGCTTGAATGACAAGTCCCCCATTTGCGATAAAAAAAAATCAGGGCTTCGAAATACACGGGAGCACGGGAGCGACGCTCCCAAAAAAAATCACGGTTCGGCAGAAAAAAAAATGACGCAAAGTTTAAAACAAAAAATTTAAAAAAAAATAATAAAAATTAGAAAAAAATTGATTTGAAATATTTAGGAAAAATTAATATTTTTCTGATTTCTACCATAAAACTCACATCAAAAATAATAGTGTTTAAATGTTACCAGGTTACTTAGTGTAACAATATCAATACCAGTTAGTTTATTATTGTGGTGTCTGGCCTCCTCTGCTCCCGTGTGGAGCAATTTATAGCGGAACAGTTGATGTCCATGTCATAAATAATAACACGGTTGATATTATCAATTTTAGCGTAAAAAAGGTAAAGTCAAGTTAATATTTTTCCATATAACCCTTAAATAATTTAATTTATGAATTACAATTTGTATTTTATTTGCTAAAATGTTATTGAACAAAAAAATGGTGCATTTTTGGTCGAGCTATTACTAGACTTGCAAAACCAACGTGCTGATTGTGGTTAAAAGCTGATCAAACCTAGTCTCTGTTCAGCACTGACAGTTAGACTCTATCTTAAAGCTTTCATAGACGAGACTCCGATAAAGTCTACACACACAGCAAACACAGCTGATTCCCAGCATCGTGCGAAAAAATGAGCACCTAATATAGGGTACGTGTTTTATTACTAATATTTTAAAAGTTTGAAAAGGTGTAAGGTTTTTGTGTCAGTTGTGTATGTATACTCAGCTCAGTCATTTGAATTTGATGACTCATTTCAGTCTTTCAGTCTCAGTATTCAGTAAAATTGTACCAAAGTTGTATTTTTTAACTTAACATGTTGACTTAAAACAAATTTATGTTGTTTCTTCATGTTTAATGATTTTGTACTCAGCTTAACTACATAACATTGCTAAAATGTTTTTGTAAACCTTTTCAACATGCTACAAAATTGAAAGAAATGGGGTGTGAGGATGCTGATTTTTGCCCTCAAATATAGCTAAAACCCAAGAGCTTCCAGGGGCTCCGCCCCCTGGACCCCGCCGGGGCTTCGCCCCTGGACCACACCAGGGGACCTATGGCGGGCCCCTCGACCCCACCCGCTAGGGCTTCACGGCAAGCCGCTCAAACAGTTAAAGGTGCATTTCGTGATTCCAGCCCCTTCTGTTTTATTCATTGTTCACTAGATATCCTTGAGAAAAGCTTATTCACCACCTTTTTAGCTGATCCCGACTTTGCGGTTTTGTGTTATGAGCAAATGCGCGTTTCCCACGGTCCCATAGACCGCTGTGCTGTAATTTCTGTCCATTTACGGACAGAAAATACAAAATTGCGAATTACTTACAGACATGGCCAAATTTGCACGTAAGATTTGGCACATATGGATTACTAATGTTGACGGTTCAGATGATATGAAAATCTCAACTTTTTTTAGGTAAGTCGGGGGACGAGGCTGTGGATCACGAAATGCCCCTTTAATTTCTTGCAGAAAATATTCCTGAATAACTTTAGGCTCCCAGACAGCAAAAATTATTCCTATGCCCTGAAAAACATTTCTGAAGTCAACAGACTTATTAACTTTTAAAGAGACACAAGTAATAATAATAATAATAACGATTTTCTGATCATACAAATTTCTCTAAATTTGTATTTAACTGGTTGTAAACACCAACCATGAATGTTTTGAAGGTTTATTGAACAAACAAAACAAACTGAGTTTTGAACTTAACTGTTGTTCTAATCAGGCCCATAAAAAGGCATGCTTACATTTTATTTTGCACACAACAAAATGTACTAAATCATACATGTATTTTTATTATGTAAAGAAGACATTTTCAGCTTATTCACTGCAGGTGTTATCTAATACATTGGTAAGCATTCTAAATATATATAAATTTAAAAAAATTGTTTCAAAAAATTGGGGGTTTGCACTTCTTTCTGGAATTGCCCCATGTTTCTCTAGCTTTTCCTACACATTTCATATGCTTTTGCCTTTTTATGGTGCCTTTAAATAATGTTTGAGACAGCAGTAGATAGAAACATCTACGCTAATCATAACTTGAATACATACTGGCTAAGGTGATATATGCATTAATATAGGATTAAATTCATATTACTTCAATTTATTACAGCCGTATCTGGCATTTATATTTTCAAATAAAATCTGAAAGTGTTTATGAACTTACTATTTAACATGTAGATGAAATGATGCCCAAGAAGTAATGTTTTCTCTTTGTGTAAATGATGCGTTAGGTTCTTATGAAGACGTTTTAATGGGAAAAGAAGGCCCAGAGGGATATTGATGCAAGCAACCTTAAAATGCCAATTTCCTAAGATTAGATTCTCAGGATTATGGGGAAATTGTATCAAAAATAGTGAAAAAGGAAAAGTTATCCATTAATGTGTTTTTGAGCATTTCATATTTTGCATTAGCTTCAAGCAATGGTCAGTTTTCATAAATTCACACCACAATCATGCAGAGTAAAATATGTTCGTTTGGATAATTTTTGACGAGTTTAAAACTTAAAGGTGCCATTTCATGATACTAGCCATTTATAGTTTGTTATGAGTCACTAGATCTTCACAAAGGTTATTTCCAAGATTTCAGTTGAGTGGTGTAACCAGCGGGTGGCAGGGGGGCAAGCCCCCTGCCTCAGAAAGCCGAGCACCTCCGGCACCGCCCCCCCCCAAAGAACTGGAGAAGAAGGACCAAATCACCCCTCAGAAAATGTCTCCGCACCCCCCCCCCCCATTTGCAAAGGTCTGGTTACGCCACTGTCAGTTGATTCTGCGTTGTGTTTTAGGTTATGAGCAAATTAGTTGTATCATGTTGCCCCAGAGCCACCTGTGTTGTAATTTCTGTTCGTTTACAGACAGAAAATACAAAATAACCATTTGTTTCAAAGTAGATTGAATTTGATGTAAGATTCGGAACATGCACACATATTTATACTTGGGCCAAGTTCAGGATGATAAACAACAATTTCAGGTTTTCCTTGAGAATAATGAGGCTGTGATTACAAAAGGCCCCTTTAAAGCGGCAATGGCATGTACATTTTCAGAAAATATGAAATTTATTCCAATTTGCTAGCAATTGATAGTCTAGGCCATTGGAAGAATAGCGATATAGTTTCTGCACATGGAAATACAACAAATAAATGCCCCCCCCCAAAACAGAGATAGGGACGGTACTTAAGAGGCTAGAGACATCCAGGTAATTTGTAGGCCCAACTTTTAAAGACACTATCAGTGATTTGCTAATCAGCAAATGAAAAAATCATTCAAAAATCAGATTGTTACATGTATGTCTACAAGGCCAGGGATCCTAACATCCCCTGCAAATGATAGACCAGAAGCAACCTAATAAGGACAGAATCGGAGATTTTGTCATTACTGTCCGTTCGGACAACTTACTACCAAAAAACGTAATTGAATGGAGGAATGCGTTATATTGGAACACTGCTCGTTTTCTTCCTTTTCTGTCCAATCTACAGCGGAAAAGGTAACTATAAAGAATTTTACAGACTATCCTTCACTTTGAGTATTCCGACAATTTAAAATATTTTTCAATCACTGTAGTGTCTTTAGTTTGCCGTAACAAATTGTGGCTATTAAAGGGAGGGGGGGGGGGAAACCAATTTTATAATAGCTCGTTATTACATTTGAAATGGTCACAGACTGGTCAAACAAGGTGCCATGCCGTGGGAATCACGCAATTTCCATATCGTCTGCTGCTCTGCATTAATGTGCCGGAGTCAGTGATTATCAATGATGTTTACCCATAAGTGTGCATTGGCTGTTAAATTATTTCAGGTGAAGGGCTAATGTATATACAAGCGTTACAACCATGCCAAAAATTATCAACTTTGAAAACATTAGAGGGGTACACTATTTTTAAACATGCCAGTAGTATATATCTGTAAAGGCACTATCAGTGATTGATTTGCTAAATCAGGAAAATTGAACAATCATCAAAAATCAGTTTTGGCATGGCTTTGTAAACAAGTTAAGTCTTATATTATAACCAACAAGTGATAGTCCAAAAGCAGCTAATAAGGACAAGATCCGATCTTTATGTCATTACTGTCCGTACGGACCTACTACAAACACAGAAGGAAAGGATTTCATGTTTTTGAATACTGGCCATTTTCTTAGTTTATATCAGGTTGTCAGGTTGAAAAAAAATAGCTTAATTTAGGAAATTTATAGAGGATCTTCACTTTTACGCTTTTCCTCAAATTTCAAATAATTTTGACTCTTTCGGTTGGATCACTGATAGTACTCTAGTTAGAAATGAAAAGCAGGGGAGTCCCCTAGGAGCCCAACATTTGTTTTTTTTGTCTGTTGCATTTCTTTTTTTGCAATTGTTTTTATTTGTTAAGTGCTAATATCATGGCAGCCATCAGGTATTGGAAAAAATGAAATAATCAGAGGCTTTCAATACATGGATTGAACAAAGGAGTACATGATTGGTAACAATTCATATACACAACCGGGACATCAACTACACGAGAAATTTTGTGAACATAAGTGGGAAATATTCATCACGTCTGTCGGTCGATATTAACACAAGATTTGACCCACTGTGAGCAGGACAGGACTGTGAAAAACTAGGATATCAGCTAAGTTCTTACTCTCTTAAAATGAAAGAGTGAACAATCACTCGGAATTCGAGTAAATTTAATATAACTATAATCGAGTGGGTTTTAGCTCTTAAAAGAGCGAGAGAGAAAATGCAACATGGACACCTGAACTCGCGGTTTAACGCGTGGCCAAAATGGCACTATTTTCGAGTTGAAGCCCACTTGAACTCTTATCGACAGGTATTTGCTCTAAAGAGTGAGAAAATGCTCACTATTTTTCGGAGTGAGTGAACTAATAGCCAATCCGAAACGCCGCAAATTGCTGTGATTTTTTGAGCAACATGGCGGACGAGTTAAGTGAAGTGAGACCGTCAGCAAAACGGTTACGGTTTTTGAACGAAGTTGAAATAAGTGAAGAAATCATAGATAGCTTCACGGGTGGAGTATATTGTATGTGTCGGTGGTTTACAGTTCATAGCATTTACAGGCCAAAGTGGTGGAGAAGAATTAAATGTTATTTACAGTATTATCACTTCGTACATACGGTATAGTCTGCGCTAGGCTAGGCTTAAACATGTGTACGAAACGCACAATCATCAGCATGTACGGGATGCCAGACATGAATCAGAATGTCTAACAATCCTCAACGTCATGCATGCCACAATCATGCTGTCTCACTGAATCCTGCCAATGATGCACCACAATATTTATTCAGTCACGATGCTATGAATTAGACCTACACATCAAATATAACACCAAACCAAAAAACAAAATTCACAAAGAATCCAAACTCTATAAGCGTGACTAGTTCACTCTAAAAGGATGGTATCAGTTCACATTTCCTTAGAGTTATTTTGTTACACTTTTTTTTTGGTGGATCTCACTCTAAAAGATTTTGCGTCACTCAGCTGGCTCCTTTTTGGGTGGATTTCACTCTTTTACGAGTGGTTTTCACTCTTCGTTGTAAGAGAGTAGGGATCTTCGAGCTTCCATTAACCAATATGTGGGATGAACAGGGCTGTGTGCTTGTTTCTATCGTGTTTTTGTTCAGTATGATGTTGAAGCAAAGTGTCTGTAGATCTGGATCGATGAGGATATCATTATGGTTTTCATTTGAACTTGGCAACATGAACAGGAGGACGTCCATACTTCCGCGGGGATGTTATGCTGTCGGTCACATGTACATAGAGATATCATACAATCACAGCCAGTTTCGATAAGAGTTGGGTTGCAACCCCTGGCTATCCCAAGTTGTACTGGAGCCCGGGCGTCATTTGAAAAGCAGTGTTCTGAGAGGCATCAACTCTTTGTCCAACATTATCATCACAATCTTTGCAGTGGATTTAGTAATCACTTTCATTGTAAGCACCTATCTGATAACATTACAGGGGCAAATTTTGTGAGACACAGCTCTCATCACCTGATTTACCCCAAGATATTGAAGGAATTATAATTGTCGTCCCACGTACGTGTGTCCCAAAAAAAACGCAACCTTGGTGGCAGGCGCATAGGGTGGAATAAAAGCATGTGACTACTTATCCTTTTGTTGGTAAGATAGGACTGTTAGTATATCCCTGAAAAGTTCATAAGGTTAGAGTCAATATTTTTTAAGATATGTCCCCAGAAATCAAGTAACATGCAGGAACATTTAACAAATTGAGGCGCTATTAACTACAATACGGCAATGTACGTTTGCGCCCCCCAGAACCACCAATATGCATCTCAAAAGAACCCAACCACCCGCAAACCATTCACCTTTTTTTAAAAAGACGGCTGCAACAAATATAGAATATGAAGTTTCCATTGGTAATAACAACTAAAAAAACATGCATTTTAACACACTTAAAAAGCTTTAAAGATCGAATTAGGAATGTATGATCAACAAACTCTCGATTGTCCAAATAAGTTGTTGGATTAGAGATAATCATTCATAATCATTCTGGGACGGCACAAAGAGGTATCTTAACCCAAAATTTAATGACGGAAGTGAATAAATATACTGATATTTTATTGATTGTGTTGTTGAAAACATAGGTTTTACCTCTTAAAGTTGAGAAGGTAACATTATTTTCAGTAACAGGTAAGTTGCAGCGAACAAAAGATTGGATCAATTTATGTAATGTGGAGTTTGTCTATGACTTTAGTCATAGTTTTATTATCTTTTGAAACAATTTTAATTATGTTTTATGATTATAGTTAAATAATAATTATGAAATGCAGTCATTTGACTCAGTAGAAGTCGTTCTGCAAGAAATTTGGGCAAGTAGGTAAATTGTTGATTGCAAATCAATATTTTATTGCATCTGTTCTTCCTTGCCAGTATTGTGGTTGAAACAGCTCCAGGTTTTTGTAAAAATGGGTTCTGCGGGTTACTTGATTGTGGGGGTCATATCTTAAAAAAATATTGACTCTGCTTATGAAATTTTCAGGAATATTAGCTAACATTCCAATCTTACTTACACAAAGGACTAAGTAGTCTCGGCTTTGTTTCACAAACTTATGGCGCCTGCAAAACTAAGTGTTGCGTTTTTTTTTGGGACACACGGTTAGTATGTGTGCTTACTGTACTCTCAAAAAGTTGTAATTTTGTACAAAAATTACAAACACAGTGGCCTATGAGACATATGGACATTACAAACAGTGGCCTTGAGTACATAGGCATTTAAAAAACAGTGGCCGATGAGACATTGGCCTTTACAACACAGGGCCTATGAGACAATATGGCCATTTTTAACAAACCGTGGCCTATTGAGGACCATGGCATTACAACTAATTGACTTCATAACAGCAAAACACAACATCAGAATAAAACGGTCAATAGCCTTGAGGATCTAGTGAAGCATAAAACAAATGGAAATGTGTTGAAGAATCTGAAACTGCACCTTTAATGAGAACCGACAGAAAATTTTATTATGACACAACAAATAGATGGAGAAGGAAAGCCGCTAAACTTCATCTTCCCCCCTGATGTGTAAAGCGATTGCGTGCTCCTAATGTGAATGTATATGTGCCGTAGGCAATAAATACCACCCCTTCTGATATATCTTTTCTCTGTCAACACACATTCTCATGTATTTGGCAGGCTGTATCCTGTAGATGACATCACTTACAAAGAAATCATTGCTAAGTGATTGATGAGAACGCTACTGCACGAGCATAGTATCAGCTGTCTAATGTCCGAATAAACACCAATCCGCCGAGCTTAATGAGATAATTCATGTCTTCAACACAAGGCTAGGCTGTTCCATCAATCTCTTTTTTTTTCTTTCCTTGTTGGCAGGAGTTGAGAGAAGAACTAGGGAAGGAAGGAAAAAGTACAGTAACCCCATGCCCAGCAATGTCTTTTAGATGCAGGAAACATGAAATGAATGCAGTCTGTGTTCTGTTTCATCTTGATGAATATTTTGATAGATATCTTGTGATGAAAGTTGCAGCCATATTGAAATTGAAGTCTATTCTCCTGTAAAGAATATCATATTAGTGTCTGCTGAATTCAGATGCTTTGCATAATTTCTTCCATCTTTATTTACTTGTGGATGAGATTTTGTTTTAGAAATACATTCAACAATTTATCAACAATTAATTTGCTGTGAGCTTTAAATATTTACTCTGGGGAGGTAAGTTCATGAATTACAACAATGATCATGAACCATTTTTTTTAATTACCACCTAAAAGCAAGAACTATGGAATACCGTATTGTTCCTAATAAACGCCCCGGGGGCGGTGCATTTTTCAAAAGGGAGGTCGTTTATTACAGTCAAAAATGGAAAGTCAAAAATTCCGCAAAAATCACCTTACACACGATTATTTTCGCTGATTACCAATAATACAAACGACAAACGAATGAGCAGGGGGACGCTGTTTTCGCACCTCCCGAGGTCAAAGTTCCATACAAATTAAACTATTACAACTGTGCACAATAGCGATTATGATACGGATTACAACAGTCCCGGTGTAGAAGTAATTATTGTCCGGCGTACTCATAGTCCGGGAACAATGGTGAACAATAGGGCAATCGATTCAGTTGACTCTTCATGCAACATTAGTTTCACGCTTTATTCCGTTATCGTCTATGGAGCCCCGGACTGTGGCTCCCGCCGGACTATATCTGCTTTCACATCGGCCATTAAATCATGTGATTTAGGTAAGCTTAACTCATTTTCTTGAATTGTTTTATCAAAAAATCCTAGGGGGGCGTTTATTAGAGCAGGGGCGTTTATTAGGAACAACACGGTAGTTTGATTGGACCATTCTTAGGTCTTCTGGGGTGAAGATATGTGATGCGATCTGGGAAAACCCGCCACATGGTGCAAAATTTATATTTTGAGTTTTGACTATCATTGCAAAGTTTGAAATATAAAGTTTCCATAACTTTTTACTCTTTCTTCTATGATACACATATCACTTAGTCCTATTACAAGCTGACAAACAATAAGTAAAACACAGACAGAATTTTGAGGTTATTTTCTTTATTGTTTCAAAACGGTCCTGTGCGACATGCGACAGGGTTTCCCAGTCACCATCACTATAATTTCAAACAACAGCAAAAGTACTCTTGACTAGATGTATGTATTTAAAAGGAGTGAAAGAGAAAAGTGAGAGAAAATGGTGTTTCCATAAGGTGACACCCTTTTCTGACATACTTTTCTGACACCCTATGAATTCGGAAACCTTAACAGACCTTAACGGAATAAACCACACGGTTTATGTGGTTTATTCCGTTAAGGTTTCCGAATTCATAGGGTGTCAGAAAAGTATGTCAGAAAAGGGTGTCACCTTATGGAAACACCCCTGAAAAAAGGTGAAAGGGCCATTTGTAAGAAAGATGTGGTCTCAAGAAACCCTGCAAACTGAGAAATCTGAGGATAAGAGGCTTCTTTCCCTACACGGTATACTGGTTTGCCCCAGGAGGGTTTTTATTTCATGTCTGGTTTGGTATGTGCCTCCGAGAGTCTGGAAATAGAACCCACATCGGTATCAATTTTGTTGACACTTGGACCAACAGCTACATTGGAGATGCAGATTTTGGACCAAATTTAAAGACACATGAGGAGATTTCCAGAAAGAAGCACCCCCAATTTTCTCGAACCTAGGTTTTTTACATTTGGAATGCTTACCAATGTATTAGATCACACCTGAAGTGAATAAGCTGAATACGCCGTCTTTATGTAATAAGACGATGATTTAGTAGTTTCTGTCATACACGACAGAAAGTCAAAGCATGGTTTTCTATGGGGAACAATTACGATAGCAGGCAAGTCCAATAAACCTTCCAAACGTTCTCGGTAGGTGGTCTACAACCGATCCAGTGAAATTTGAGAGAAATTCATATCCTAAAAAAATCTCCTCCTGTCACTTTAACAAACTTTGGACAGAGACCCATATTGGCTACACATCCTCACATGGTCATTTGTACTGTTGTACGCTGGGGGGGGGGGGCTCACTTGAAAAGTGACAGGGATGTGTAAATCGGTATCTAAAGGTAGGAGCTATCGGTACTGGATGTCTTTTGAAAAAAGGGGGTCATTCGGTACTAATAACAACATTTTATTTGAAAGTGGGCTCATTGGTAAGCCAAATAAATGGAATTATGGAGATCAATGGCACTGTTTCTGTCATATGCTATTAAACAGAAAGGACATTGCCGGATAAGGAATGAAGGACAACCTCTATAGTTTTCATGAGAACGGATGAACTTGAAACGTTTTGCATAATAAAGCGACATGCTCA